>VDFB02274858.1:0-83510 GCA_007258455.2 Sequoia sempervirens
GGAGAGCATGGATCATCTATTAATACAATGCGCATTTGCACAAGAATGTTAGACATTCATAAAGGGAAAATTAAATCTATATATTCCCTTGCCAAACACAATCTAGGACATGTTTCAGAGCTGGCCACTTTTGTTCAAATCTTCTTTTTTTGCATCAATTTGAAAAGTTACCCCATCTCTTATAGTTTGAAACATATGGTGGGAATGCAATTTGTGTATCTTCAGGAAAAAAATTTCAGTAAAATTGAAAAGGAAATATCAAAGGTAGTTAATGCATATGTTCTTAAGCTCAAGAACACTTCTCCTATCTATACAAGCTGGGATGGTTTTGTTTTGAAGAGTTGGGGATGTATTGCCTTTTGTAGGGAGTTTACATCAAACAAGCAAGCCGAAGGTAAGGAGGGAAGAAGTAAAATGGAATACTCCATCCTCTGAATTTTTAAAGCTTAACTTTGACGGTGCCTCTAGAGGTAATTCGGGAGTTTCAGGAGATAGAATTTGTATTCAAAACTTAGTGGGGAAAGTAATTGTAGCAAGGTCATACCAACTTCCAGTAGGAGCGAATAACGAAGCTGAAGCTCAAGAAATTTTGCTAGGTTTGTAAGCTACTTAAATTTAAGAATTTTGAAATTACACATTGAAGGTGACTCATTAATAATTGTGAATGCTTGTAAGGAAAAGAAGGTTCAATGTTGGCATTTGAAATATATCTTGTAAATAGTTTGGGCATTGTTGGATAAATTTTAGTATTTTATCATAACACACACTTACTAGGAGGGGAATAGGATGGCAAATAAATTGGAAAGTATGGTTTGTCAGGGCACTGAAGTTGAGATTTTGGATGATATTCAAATGCAAGAATATCTGGAAATATTGGAATTAGCAAGGCTTGAAGCGATAATTTACATGTTTGGATAAAGTAAAGATTCAAAGGGATTGTGCTGGGGGAAGTTAGTTGGGTTATAAAATTGGAATGTAGCTAGTTGTTGAAGCTAACGTGTTGTGGAGGGTTCAAGGTATTATAATTTGTTCAATCAAACATTTGGTGGTGTTGTTAGTAAAGGGTAGTCTTGGGTGCAGTCAGTTGATTACAATTATGTGTGACATTGATGGTACAAAGAAGTACAAATTGCACACTCAATCATTCAGTGGTGGCATCAATGGAGGGAAGATTTTATGCTAACGATGTATTTTGTGTTTTGCAAGTATGATCTCATGATCTGACATCATTCTCTTATAGGGCTTTGCATCATTTCTACCTATTTCTAATGCAAGCAAGGGTAACTAGTGATCGTCATTTGCTAGTCGATAATAGTATGGAATTTTGGCCATGAAACTATAGAGTACCTATTCCAGTTTGGCCATGAGATATACCCTTCTTACAGTGCATTGAGATAGAACATCTGCAACAAGTATTTAGGCCAATCCACACTGAGAAGAGATTTTATGTCACGAAGTCACCCAAAATCCAAACTTGAGAACATTTGGTTAGAGGTTGTGAAGTTTTGAGAACCACCAATGGACTGCCAAAGAAGAGTCGAGCTTTTCTAGATCCTTTGAACTTATAAATAGAGGAGTCAGTGATATAATTTTATGTCATGAAGTCACTAGAAATCCAAACTTGAGAACATTTGGTCAGAAGTTGTGAAGTTTTGAGAACCACCAATGAACCAACAAAGAAGAGTCGGGCATTTTTAGAACCTTGAAACTTATAAATAGAGGAGTCGGTGATATAAGGGATTCTAAAACTTAGTTAACCTTTGAAAAAAAAGAAGTTAGGTGGTCGAGAGGTTAGGAAACTTTAGAATCTCTCGACTTAGGTTAGGAAAAGTATGAACCTGCCGACTTTGACAAGAAAATGTTATGGATTTAGTTCAAAATTTCAATTTTCTTCAGTCTGTGGCATACAAAATGTTATGGTTATCATCACCAATTTTGGATTATATGTAATTATCTACTTACAATATTAATATAAATACAGACTTCTAGCCTTTAAAAAAAAAACATTTTAATTGGGGGCATATAGTCCCTCGCTTATTGTTTACATAAGAAATGTTCCCTTTTTAGTGATGATAGTATACATCTCCTAGGAAGTGTGACCTTTTCAACTAAAGTGTGGACTTCTTGATCCATGTGATGTGTCTCCTTTGTGGTGATATTAGGCTTGATTCCCCATAAGTGTGAGACCTTTCTTGGCATATGATGATCTTCTTGGTAATAATTCTATGGTTAGTATTCCCTAAGGTGTGAATATTTTATTCCTCGAATAGTCTTCTCTTGGTGGTGATGTCAAGTGTGATGTTTCCTAAGGTGTGACCTTTCATGCATTAAGTAAAACCCCTTTGACTTTTTTTTATTACAAATCAGTCTTTTCTTGTTATATTTGTCCTCAATGATGTTAAACCTTGTCATATTGGTCACTTGCGACATTAAACCTTTTTAAATCTGACCACCATGACATTAAACCTTGTCATATTCATCCTCTATGATGTTAAACCTTGTTGCATTCATCCCCTATGATGTTAAATATTGTTACATTCATCCCTCATGATGTTAAACACTAGAATTTTTTCTTCGCTTTGTTAATAGGTGTTGAGCTTAGTGATGTGTTGACATAGCACTTTAGGACACCTTATCAAGGTTATCAAGGAGTATAACTCTTGGAATGGTTGTTATGGGTACACATATTAGACCTAATGTGTTTCACATTTTACCTTATCTTGGGGGCTCACCTAGTGAATATCAGACTTCACTAGCCTATGTGCCTTCTGGTTTGTGATTCACCTAGCATATATCAGACTTTGCTATGGTGTGGGTCATTAATTCCTTTAGCATGACCACCTATCATAACATATTTTTCTTTCTAGTGGAGTCATGCGACCCATGAGTAATGTGTATGGATTCGGTCATCATGGGAACATTCCTTTATTCGATGGATGATGTTTGGTATTTGAGACAATTTAAGATTAAGGTCTCTTTACCTTACCGACTCGAATCCCTTTAGTACTAACCTTGTCTTTTGTTGTGTTTTTTTATTATGTTTTTTCTTCATGTTTGTGTTGTGATTACATCACATCTATTTTCATTTTATCATCATTCATATGTCATGTTATGTTGTGTGTTTTCATTGTGTGTGCTTTGTGTTTCCCAACATTGTATGTTTGTGTATGTTGTCTTGTTGCATAATCATACATATGTGGGTTCCTTTGTGCATATGTTTGTTTGCCATGGGATCTTGGATCTAGGGGGTTTATCGATCTCCCAAGATCCTTAATCATCCTCTCTATTTAACATTTGGATAATTAGACCCCTTTTGACCTATATTTCTCTACTTTAGTGTGAGTCTAAGCATAAGTTTATACTCTAACTAAAGTGGGGGATAAATATAGTGTTGAAAATTGTCACCTTTACTAATTTCACTCTTTTTTTTGTCCCTCTTAATTTATTGGACCTAATTAAGCCCCTAACTTCCCAAATTATGCATTCCAAAGGCCTATTTTTACCATTGTTTGAAGGATTGCAAGCATTGACTAAATGCAAGTAATTAATTCTTTGATCTCGACACTCAATGTACTACAAGATAGAGACATGACCCATACACCCATGGGTGTATGGGTCCCCCTATCTTGTCAGGGACCATTTTTTAATATGTTGTTGGTGGCATTTTAACATTCAAATTTTGAATTTCAAGTGTTAGCTTTTGGAATTTTTTTTTTTTGTGAAATTAGAACAATTGCATATAAATAACTAGTTATTTTATCATTTGAGAACAAATAATAGAAAAAAAAATTCATGAGAAAATCCTATTGTCAAGAGCAAGTCAAGAGTAGCATTTCAAAGCTTTATTGTAGCAATTCAAGATTCAACATCATGTCAAATCCTATGTATGTTCATGTATTTGTGAAGGCTAACCCTTGTTGTATGTCTCCAAAGCATTCAAGAAATTCAAGAAAGCTAGATTCAAATCCTTGAGGTGATGTGTATGACCATATTCCTTCAAGGAAGCCATTAAGGGTGGTGAGCTGTAGAATTTTGTGATTTCATCATTCCTTCCTTTTGATTATTAATTCTATCATTGACATTGTCATTGTGGAAGTGGAAACACTTACACGGGGTTTGAATGAGGCAAACCCCTAAATGGCCCAACATTTTCTCTCTCTTTTAATGTGTAGATTATATGATTAAAGGAAGGATTGAAGGAAAGTTGTCCATTTTTGCATTCAAAGCCCTAAATCTTTGTAAACCACAAAAACTCACCTACAAAATTATCTAATGGCATTATGAAAACTCTGCAATTAGGAAACATAAGATTAGATCCAACATCAGAGGACTACAAAATTAGTTTCAAGACCCCCTGTTAAGGACCCATAGCCCCTAGGCATGTAAGTCCTCCTTTACATGCTAGATCCAACTCTTTATGATAGGTGCACAATCTCCAATACTTCTTAGATCTTCCTACAATTTATTGTTTTAATCTATGTGCTTCTAGAATATTGCATTTATCATATTAGGTCATATTGTCCAATTAGGTTAATCATTCTAAATCATTTCCAGTTCATTCCTAAGGCTCAAAATAAGGAGATCTAGGTCTTATTGGCTCACCTTCATGGTTGATAGTCAATCTATTCACCTTGTTGTTCTCCCTCTTTAATGAAATATAGGAAAAGAGAAAAAGGACCTCCCACACACCTTATCCTAGGTTCATTGCATTGAGAACCTAGGATCTCTTTTTCTTTGTTTTAAAAATCTATGCATGAATGCAAGCATGTATGTATATATGCATTTTTTATGCCATCCTTGCATTGGTGCTTGATATTTTCTTGTTAGTTTCTCCTAGAGAATACATGTTACCCTTTTAAGTATGAGGACATAGTGGGATAAAAAAATTGTGTCATTTTCTCTTTGTATCTATCTTATTTTGTATTTTTATATTAAATATTTAATATTTTGAGGATTATATAAAGTGTTGAGACATTTAGATCTCTTCCATGTTGAACCAAAATATTATATATATATCATTCTTCCTTTGTACTCATATTTGTATAGGATTGGGGGATGATGACAATTTATTCCCTTCCTTATGATGATTATTATTATTCTCCCTATATAGTACAAACTAAATTCAATCTTGTAGACCCCTTTGTGTGCTTTTTGAGATGTTTCTCATTTCCATGTAAAATATATATGTTGTGTGATGTAATTTCATGAGCACAATATTATGTTTTTGCTACTTGAAACATATTATTTGATTCATCTTCCTAGTAGGAATCATTCTTTCCCTCTTCCACCTTAAAATCAATTCCATTATTTACATTACCACAATTATTTTAAGTAGAAAAATCTACTTGCACACAAATCACATTATTACTACAATCCTCAAAGTGTTAACTCCTTGTAACATTGATAATGTATGAGTCACCTAGAATAATGCAAATTGATATCCTATGGGAATTAATGTCCTAAATTAGTACCATATGATTCACCTAGCATAAATTTTTTTCATCCTATGAACTTCATATGATATATAGTTTTGCATACTTTTGATGGTTACCCTACAACCCAGTTTATAACAGTTATGATTTATTAAAGCATTGCATGTCTCCTATTCCTTGTAGTGTGGTATCCCTTGAAGCATACTTGGAATCATTTCTAGAAACACATCATCGCAAAATGTCTCTTCATCTCTCTCTCTCTCTCTCTCTCTCTCCCTCACACACACACACTCTCTTTAACATTCTCTTCTCTTTATTGTTTTTATTGTGTGTTCTTGTGAATTTTTTAGTGTTGTCTTTTATTTTTTGTGTCTAGGCTATATGAATTTCTAAAAAAAATATTTTATAGGTTTTATTTGTCTAATCCTTATTTTATGCAATTTTATGTGTTGTTCTAACTCTATTTATTGTATAGGTACTTTTTTATGTAATGCATTCATTTTGAAAGTTATCACCCCAAAGGCATGATCACACTACTCAAAGAGCCCTACTCCCTCTATAGTATCCTTTTTACGTTCCATTTTTTCATTTAATTTCTAGTACTTTATTTTCTATACTTTGTTCTGCTTCCCTCCATGACGTCTGGATTGTTTAGACACTAGTATAATGTGTAGACATCCACACGATTGCTAGATTATTATGATAGTTATTTATTCCTTGGAAATTTGAGTTATTTTTCCCTACCACCTTCCTAGTTTGGGATTAACTACTTTGGAGTGGATCTAAAAGGCCAAATGACTCCCTCTTCTCTCTTCATTTGACTCATTTCAAAATCGGTCTTTTATTTTCATACTCTCTTCCAATTTTGAACACTCCTCTTACACTCTACACCATTATTACAATGCTATTATCTTACTAGAATTGTGAAGTATAATTGAACTTCCATCATTTAATTAAGATATTGATGGAGCTTGGAATCATTGTACAATAGTATTTTTCCTCCATTATTTTATCTCAAGTTGAGAGGTGATTTATATTTTTATACTTTCTATATATTTATTTCTTCTTATTTGTTTTTATATTTTATCAAATCATAGTTTATTTTGTCTTTGGAACTTGGGCTATCATTTCCTATTCTCTAGTGTTATAGCTTAATTTTAATACTTATTTATACTTTCCACTATTCTTTTGATCTTAGGAACACTTAGGATAGGAGCACACCCTCTATTCATTTTTTATTTCTTGGCTATAGTTGAGGTTAGAAAATTATAATAGGGGTTTAGCCATTCTTGGAAAGATCCCAAACAACCCTAAACATTTTCTTTGTTCTTAAAATTATATTTTATTTATCTTGGATAATATATTAAACCTTATAATATTTTTTAAATATCTTCCTCTCTTTTTCATTTTAGCATGTTTCTGTAAATATATTGATTAAACCTCTATAATTTTTATTTGTATTTTCATTGGTGATATTTTTGGTTATTTTTATATAAATTAAACATATTTTTTGAGAATATTTAAAATATATCCATTTATTCTATATGGATGATAATGCCCCATGTAGTCACGTATGAAACATATTGGTGTCATCAAAAAATACTTTCTAGATTTCATCTTTGGGTTCCTCTCCACTATGCATTCATAGCTTTGATTTTAACTTGTTAATTTTATCATATTAGTAATTTCATTTCCCTTGAAGTGTTTGAACTTGATTATAAAATAGTATCCTTTCAAGGATTAAATATGTTAGGATTAATTATAATTGTAGACATGTAAAAATGACCTAACACATATCACACATCCTAAATGACATTTTTACATTATCAACATCATTATCATTGATATAATTGCATTTCACATCATTCACATCATTAACCCTATTTTCCTCTATTATTCAAGAATAATATATAATTATTTAATTAATTCATTATATTATCATTAATATTTTATTCCTCTTGATTAATTAAATAAACATCAATTATTTAATTATGTCGCTAATATACCATATCTATCTAAATCAATTAAATTGTTATCATTTAATGATTTAATTGAATCGCATTCCTCTCTCTAAGCCTAAATAATTAAATCAATTATTTGAAATCATTCAACATAGTCAACAAACAAATACATCTTTATTTGTTAAAGTCAAACATGACTTGAATGTTCATCTCCAAATATTAATTTATTTATTCAACTAATGAATTATCCTCACTCCCTTTTGATTGAGAAAATCATTACCATTGATTTATCACTCTAATTGGTTAACTAACCCATCTATTCTTCAATCCCACTAACCACTCAATCTATTCCTCAATCCCAATAACCACTCAAATTGATTCATTCAATCCCCCCAATCATTCCAATCTATTTCCTCTCAACGGTTATCAACCATTGATCATAATATTTTAATACTAAATCTCAATCATTCATATGAAAACATGAAATCTATAAAACACCCTCTTCATTCTCAAAAGCTATCAGAGAATCTAGAGAATTTATGCAAAGAGGCCATGTTGAATTAACATTCAAATTCTTGAAAGCAAATACAAACACATCTTTGATCACCATTAAAACACACTTTGAATCTTTTGCATAAAAAATGGAGGCTTCATATTGATTCAAACATAATCCAACATCAATATGAATTACACTTCAACATGAGATAGTATAGTTGTATTTCATGAATTCATGTATTGTTTCTTGCTTATTATTACCTTTATTGATTGAATTCATCATTTTATAACTTCATTTCATGAGTATGGTTGGAATTTATGCTTTTTATTTGATTTGATTTAATTGATTGATTGTTATTTTTCCTTATGCTTATTTTCACCCTTACATTAATTGGCATGCCCAGTGGGACCTAGGTCCTTAACACTAATATTTTGGCAAGTTTTTGTGAGAAGTTACAAGTTCTGGAACATTAATTTCTTTTGTAGGGAACACTATTGCTAATTGAAACATGAAAGTCCCAAAATTTTCACGCAGTCGTTTTCACGATTTTACCGTGGTCATACTAAGTTTGACACTATTGTACTAAGTTTTCCCACTATTGTCACTTTTGCCACTATTGTTTGTTATGTGAGAAGTTACAAGTTCTAGAACACTATTGTCTTTTGCAGGGAACACTATTGCTAAATGAAACACAAAAGTCCCAAAATTTTCATGCAATTGATTTCATGATTTTATCGTGGTCGTACTAAGTTTGACCACTTTGTACTAAGTTTGGCCACTATTGTCATTTTTTCCACTATTGTTTGTTCTGTATTGCAAGTTTCTAATAAAGCTAACTTTTATAGGGTCATTTTCATCTTAAACAGGTTTGCAGTTGTACTTTTTCTCAATAGCTATCTTCTAACTTTGCCATGGTTGTTCCAGAGATTTTTTTTCTATTTTACTAAACAAATCTGCTATTGTTCTATTTTCTATCCCGATTCAATGTGTAAGGTTATTCTTTAATTTTTCAATTTTTCTAACCCTAATGATTGATTTTTTGTTGTGTTTGGGAGGGTTTCTAATATTGTTGGTGCAACCCTTGTAGGATTATGACACATTTTTCATGAGAACAACTAACATTTTTATTGCATGGTTGGCGAAAGGTCTAAGGTCATTTCAATTTTAAAGAATTTTGTAGTTAAAACACATTTCATTTTTGTGCTCCCAAAACTAAATCTCACATTTCGTTTGGTGCTCATAAAATTGAACCTACAAATATCACATCTCATTTTGGTGCTAAAAAAATTGAACCTATAAATCTCACATTTCATTTGGTGCTCATAAAATTGAACCTACAAATCTCACATCTTGTTTTGGTGCTCATAAAATTGAACCTACAAATCTCACATTTTATTTTGGTGTAATAAAAATGAACAACACAACTTGTATGTTTACTTTGGTGCATTACCACTATTATCAAATTTTCACCACAACTCAATTTGATAGAGCTGATTGATTCAAGGTTCATTTTAAGGTGAAAGGCTCAGTTTACTTCTCCAGACGTTTTAACCATTGCAAATGTTTGAGTTGTTATGAAATAAGAGATGCAATGTTTTTTTTAGTTGCTTTATATGATTTTAAGCATTAAGTATTGCATAAGAAATAAAGAAGTGCTTTCTTTCTGTTGTTCATTCACATTGTTCAATACATTGTTTGCAAGAAAAGAAAGTACAAAATTGAACAAGTATTTCACAAATGCTATTTTTGTATTCATTGGAGTAAAAAGGAGAATCAAGTGTCCCACACAAGTCATGGGAGTAGCTGGAACAATGAACCATAGAGAATATCCTACGCTACTGAAGATTAAAAGAAGGAGAAAGAGCATGTAAGAAAGAACATAATCATCATTGCTTGATGGTGTCTTTGAGCTGCCTCCAAAGTTGAGCTCTCCTTTCTACTTCCATGCTCCAAGTGAACCTGAAAATGGATGAAATTTTTGTTAGAGCTCAAACTATGAACATTCCTACATGGTCCATCAATAGTAATGTAGGATATTGTCTATGATGCATTGAATCAACTGAGCAAGAATAAGAGGAGTAGGAAAAGCCATGTTTTTGTTTTTTAAATCTAACATTGTTTCTTGTGTAGGTATAGGAAAAGCCATGTTTTTGTTTTATTTTGGATATCATAAAGCATGTGGTGTAAAACGGGCTCCCACAAGGGTTGAGACCCGACATGCTTTCCCTCAACATTCCAAAGAGGGGTTTTCATAAAAGAAACAACTCAAAATTTCTGAAAGAGACATTCATCTGAAGGAGTGCATCAAGTGCCATGAGGAATCAAGCAACTGATCACCTAGGACAGTCAAGTTTGAGAGTGCAATGAAATGAAAATCATAGGTGATCAATTGTTTAAGTGAATTGCAGTCAAGTGCATCATCACATAATGTGATAGTGAACGGGCATACATAATGCCTTGTTTACAAACTAGGAAATGATAATTGAAGCAAATGAAGAAGCTCATATCATCAACATCAGGTACTTTTATTTCAAAATATTCCATGCAAGTGATAATTTTACATCTACTGTGGCTGCCAAGGAGATAAAAATGCATGAAGAGTGCCAAAAGAGAGGTCGAATCCATCAATAACAGAGTTATCAATGGCTACAAGTGAGTTACTGAAAGTGAGGAGTGAATGAAAAGAGGCATGGTTGACTGTGGGTGCAAGGCATTAAGTGTTGGGGCTGAATGAAATGTGGAACAACATCATACATGAAGGTAATTTGTAAAAGTTTAAGTTGTTTTAGTGTTTTGATGCCACAATATGAAGGGAAATCATATTACATGATTCCATGTTCTAAATAAAATATAAAACTGTGGTGGAAGTGAGATTAAATATGCATTGTTCTAAGCATTTAATTGCATGAAATAAAAGATCATAAACATCAAAGTGACCTATAGGGGGTATCATAATGGCTGAGTGCAAGCTTGGAATTGAATGAAGTAACACATCAATATGCAATGCAAGTGTATGCCAGTCTTGTCTAAAGGAAAAGTGAGAAAGTGCATGATCATGAAGATGGGTTCCATTTTGTTGTGCATTTCAAGTAACAATAGGAAGCAAGTAACTATCAACAATATGCACATCATGATTGGAGAAACACAAACAGTGCAAACGAAGAGAATAGTTGTTACATTTAAAATAATCTTTAAGTTAAGTAGAATCTGCATGATAAAGACAAGAAAACATGCTACAATTGTAGGTGTTGAGCTCAAGAAGAATGAAATTATTTTTCTTTCAGTGCTTTCAAAACAGTGTGCTTATGCTACAGGAGGCTAGGGTTTTAAATGAAACAAGTGCAAGATACCCAATTTTGAACCTTTAAGAGAAAGTCACATGGTGTGCATTGTGAGGTTCCAAAATGTAGAGATAATGAAGTATTTCAAGCTCATACAAGAATGTAGAAGAGCTAGTTGTCCTCTCATGGCCACGACCTGGGAGAGGTTATCATTCACAAATGTTGATACCCACTTAGGGTTTTATGCTCGAAATGCAAATACGAGGAGAAACGAGGGTTCAAGCCTTAACAACAAAAAAGATTTCAAGAAATGGCGGAATCAAAGCTACAAGCCCACGACCATGAAGGGTTTTGGAAACCTATTTAAATGGAAAGCATTTATCTAAAATGTTTTCATTTAATATTGAAATCATTCCATATCATAGGCCAAACCCAAAAGAAGATTTTTTTGTACAAAAAATAAAGATAATACGTGGTGGTCGTCACAACCTATACATGGCCAAATTCAAAAACCACAAAATCTTCAATGTTCTTTGTAAAGAAAAGCTCGAGAAAGATTTATTTAAGAGGGAAATGTGTTTAAAAATGGAGAAATAAAAGCTTACCTTCAATATTTTTGTGGATGAGCTCAACAAAGCCCGTGGTCGAGCCTTCACAAATGCCCAAAAAAGTCTCTCATAGTGACCATGAGGAGTGGCAAAGAAAGGCAACACAAAAGAAAGAAAATATACATCAAAACCACAATCATAGCTGTGGCCTATAGGCCCTTCTTCTTCATCGAATGGAGCAAAAAACTGCATCAAAATGTATATAAAAGAACTTACCACCAAATGTAGAAGAAAATGCATCAAAGAATTGAAGGAGGGAGCTCAAATGGTGGTGTCAAAGTCTTCAAACCCTAGCTCTCCCATGTCGATGGTGTGCAGAGTTTTCCAAGCGACCAAGTGTGTAATGAGGCTGAGTGATGCAAAAGTCAAGCCCTTTTTGTGTTTAGGGTTTCATCATCACCCTAAGCCAAATGTGACTTTTGTCACATTTTTCTTGTTTTCATCACTTTTTGTTAATGCCTTATGCGTAGGTCAAATTCCTTAGGCATTTATTTTCTTTGATTTTTAAAGAAAATCAAATCAAAACCATGCACATTGCTCATCACATTAGGGTAAGCTTACCTTGCAGTGCCTTAGAAACATTTTTTGCTCATGCCTTGCCTTAGAAAAGTTGAACAATGACTTTAGGCCCTCCAATTTTTTCCTAAGTCCTCAATTTTATAGGGTTCCCCTTGTATTTTGAATCGATATATGTGATGGGGGGCCTATTTTATTTTATGATTTTTGTAGAAAATCAAATAGAGAGGCTTGTATAATATTTTTATTTTTGCAAACATTGATGCAAAATCAAAATATTTGAGATAGATAAAAGAAAATCAGAGCATCTGGAAGCGAATTGTAAAAAAATTGATGTAACAAGGGATACTTTTTGTTTTGTAATTTTGACACTGCAAGCTGTAAAACACTGATTAAGCGATGTTTCTATAAATTGTGTAGTCACTTGTTATTTAAATTCAGTTAGATGATGCACTTGAGTTCACAACAAAACCTTCTATTTTGAGTTTCAGTTTCTTAGCAGATTTGGAAAAGAGGTGGCAGTTTGAGCTTTCTATTTTCAGTTTTGGGTAGTTTTGAACCTGATTTTGTGGAGTTTTTGGATCAGCTTGTTGGAGATGAGAAGTTTCCATTATGGTGAAGCTATTTGGGGTAGTTTGAGCCCCTTCTTTTGAAGCTTTTTCCTTGAGCTCGAAAATGCAGAATGGGTTGCTTTTTGGGTCTATTTTTTCTATTTTTGTACCATGGAGGTCACTTGATGCCTATAAGTTGGAGAAATTTTGAATTTCTTAGGGTTCAAAATTTTGTTTCTTTCTCTCTTATGCATTGCTGAGAGTTTTGTAAACAATTGAATCAGATTTTGATGTCTTGCTCCTTCAATTTTAATATAAACAGCAAAGTTGTCCTTTCATTTTCTCTTGTCATGTTCTTACAGTAATAATTTGGATGATTATTGTGATTCAAAGTTTTGAACCCTTCTTTTGTCTTATTATTGTGGTTTGTAGGCAAGAAGTGCAGTTAGTTCAGGTTGCAGATTGTATTTAATGGTCTACAAATATTTATGCAAAATACTATTGAGCTAGATGTCTTAAGATGATTTGTGAGAGCTAATGTTTCAAGAGAGATTGTTGTGAGTTAAGTTCTGTCATAATCCTTGAATATCTAGTTGATCATCATTAGTTGTAGGTTTCATTTTCATTTTTCATCCTATCCCTTTCCTTTGAAAATTTCATAGTTTAGGTGATTAGCTAGAGGGAACCAAACCACTCTAAAGATTCGCTCCCACCAATTGATTGACCTATAAACCAGGGAGTGTTTCCATGTTGCAACATGATAGCCAAGCATAGCTTGACTGAGGGTGCAATCCTGGTTGCCAACAACCACGTGATTATGAATCTTTCATGTTTCAATTTGGTGCTATAAAAATTGAACAAATCATCTTTTTTAATTGCAATGGAAATTTCTTGCTTGAAGTCTCAAATGTTTTGAATTTGGTGCAACTAAAAAAATGAATTGGTATATTTTCACACTTCACTTTCGGGGCTTAAAAAGAAACTGCTATAAAATGTCTACCATGTTAATTGTCTTTGGAAAACCAAGTGTGTATCCTCTCCCCTTATGTCTTTGGATGATATTGGGTGACCAAAAGAATTTTGGGTTTTGCAATCATTTAATTTTTTCATTACCTTTAGACCAGACTTTCCTAAGAGATACATCTCAAAAGGAGAACTCAAAGGTGACCTAAAGTGGAATTTCCCTCAGGTCACTATATAAATGATTTTAGAAAAATCCAAGATTTAACTGGTGTTAGCCTTTTCCATGTAGTTCCATTCAAAATGGGGAGGTACCTTTGTGTATAAGTGCCCCTAGTAGGAGTGGTTAAATCCTTAAGTATCTTATTGTGCACTTGAGAGGAATCAGACCCTTCAGTAGTGACTAAAATCTTTATAGTATTTTTTCCTACTTTATTCATTGGGATATTCTACTTGGTGACACGGTTCAGTGCAAGGGATGTGCAGTGTACCCTGAAGATACTTTGCTCACCATATGAACTCCCTTGAGTTGAGACAAAAATCCTTGGCTTAGTAGAAGCTACTTGTAGCTTTCTAGGGAGAGGTTGATTTGGGTTATCCTTCCATTCCAAGAGGTCTATATTTGTCCACTCTTGAAATATTTAAGTATAGACATACCTTTGGGTGTCCCTACCCTTACTTCAAAGGAGCTTCCAAGTTTTGGGCCTGAAAGTTTTTCCATTGGCCAATTTTACCTTAGGGATAAAATGATTGATATGTTTTTGATATTGTTACCAATTTAAACTTGGGCTGATTTTGGCCTCTTACATTTAAAATAGTCAGTTTATACACTTTGATTAATGTGCTTTATCACTTGCCAAATCTCATACATAATTCTCAAAACATCAAATCAACCAAAAATTAGAAACTTGCAAACTTATCCAAAAAACTCCTATTAAAAAAAACTAGAAAATTTAGAAACAAGGTCACTATTAACATTCCTACCACTTTTTTTCTAGATTATTTCCGCTACTGTACTAAATTTTGACTACTGGCATCCTATGTTTTAGCCGTTGTTGTCCTGAACCTTGCCGCTTCTATCAAAATTTTTGCTATTGTGCTCATTGTTTTACCAAATCAAAAAATTGAAACCCCCTTATAACAAGAGTAGTTCTAGTGCACCCAAGATGAATACCAGTAATGAGGATCCTCAATCATGGGGTTAAAATTCAAATGACCTTACAACTCCTCAAAGAGAACCCACATTTAAAGCTACACAAAATAAACCACCTAATGAAGAGGAAACATTACTTGAACATCAAAACATGATTTCTATACAAACACAACATCCTAGTGTCAACATAGAAGAATATGATAGTGATGAGGAAATTATCGATGAAAAACTCTTAATGTACTCCCAAGATCCTAAGATTTACAAACTTATGGACACAGTGCTTGGGAAGAACACAAACTCATATTTTCGTATGCTAGCACAAAGTGGTTCCAAACTACCCATAGACTTGTATAACATACAAATTGTTCAACAAAGATAAATTCTTTAAGTTTTTCTTTCAAGTGAATAAACTAGAAACATTTCCTAATGCAATAAAAAAAATTCTTCCAAAGAGAGATTTAATGAGCATAAATAACACAACAATATTTCCAAACATTGATTTCATTCATAATGTAAACATTTACATCTTTCCAAAGATGGATTACAATTAAAAATACATAGCTCTTCTAAGCTTCCTTCGATAATAGATGTACAATGATCTAAGAAGATTCCCTCAAACCTTGGCTGCCAACTGAAGAGGGGAAGCATCACTCAAGAACTTTTTTTCCAACCAAAAACTCTTATGTGGCCCCCCACACATATTCCACATATGGCAAGATGGCCCTAACCTTCAACGAATAAGTTGGTTTGATAACCTCATAACTGTGGCCAATATGAACTCATTGTTGTGTTGTACATGACTAGAAATTTTATACATCCTAACTTGTATATCAATCATGAAATAACATGAATAAAAGGTACACAGTGAAATTGATATCATGACCAATGGAAAATTATACTACTTTGGCCAAAGTTTCATATAATCCCTTCATGAGGTAATCTTTAACCACATGAACAACTTACTCCTCTTGTGTTTTAAGCATATCTACTAAGTATATTCCTACACTTAAGCTATTCCCAATGTAAGATTTACTAATCCCATGAGAAACATATGAACTACCTATAGTTCGGATTCCACAAACAATTTGAATCAATTACTTCATAGCTACTCAAGCAGCTTCGTTTCCTAGTATATAATACTAATGAACACAATCACTCTTTAATACTAAGTATGTACAATCACTTCAAACAAAGCTTCACACGAAAATGGAGCATAATATAGTTCCTTCCAGTTTCAAAAGAAATAAAAATAATTCTTCCCTAATCTTGTAGGTCAAAGTATTACCACACAATCAAACAATAACATTCAATCTTTCCAAAGCATTCATAGAAATAAAGGACAAATTCAACATGCATGTAATGCATTAATCCAATTGAACAAGCTAACTCCTAGCTTAATCCATCCAAAACAATTCTTTCAAACCTCCAATAAAATATCTCTCAAACACAATCCTCACAATAAAATCTCCTCACAATGCTAAATCTCAGAAAAACAAAGCAGATAAAGTGTAGTACAATGAAAGTGAGTTGGGCGTCCAAATGAGGAGAATAACTCATCTATTTATACAAAAACATGAGACAGTGATGCCTACAGGTATGCTAATCAAATTGAAACCACACAACAATATAATTTGACTCAACACTTTTAGTAAAAAGGTAGCAGTGATTCATGTAAATACTCAGCTAATAAAACAACAAATCAACCTCTTATTGAGTTGGCTATGGTTTGACCAGTTCATTTTAGAACATGTTTATCAATCAGAAAATTGACTTGTAGCAACAAACTTCTATTTGGTTTAAGAAATTTATAAGTTGGCACCACCAAAATGCCTCATTCCCAATTAACTTGTTCGTTGTCATTACACAAAAGAATAATTCTTATTCTTATTTTTGTATGTTTTATGCTCTTGACTTGGTCTTCGTTTTACACTCAACACTTAACAAAGGTGTTGACTATATTTAATGCATGCATATCAACTTTTCACTTGATGTGATATATTCACATTACAAACTATGTTTACTTATGCTTTATGCATTGGATTCTTTATTCCATGGCATGGGTAATATATATATATGCACTATGTTAACAACAACACTATGATACTTTCATTCAAGTTCTTTATAAAGCGTATAAACTCATTTACATACATGCATACATGCATACATACATACATATATATATATATATATATCTATATATATATATATATAAAGCTATTATTATATATATGTATATGTATATATATATTCATTAACATCAATCAATAAAAAATCATTTAATATTCGAATACATATTTCCACGTTATCATTTATAATAATAATATTATATGTATATATATATTTATATACATATATTGATATATGTGTATGGACGTCCCATTACGTCAATACATATATGCATGTCAATGCACGTATATATGTGTATATACACATATATCGCTTATATACATTTACTTATACAATCAATCACATATTCTTGCCAACTTATTGATAGTCACATATACATTTGATGTATATATCCATATATATACATGTATATTTGTCTATTTGATACCCTCATGCCCATAAGAAATGCGTCCATGAGCATGTGTTGGTACATTTACCTTCATATACTCATGTACATATTAACTCATGTAAATGGGCTTATCGTTGACATGCATATGTATACATATATATACATTATATATACATTATATATATATATATATATAATCAATTACATAAAGAACATATAAGAAAGAGCTTACACATACCAAACACTTAACACAAATCAAAACACTCTTAATTGACATCACAACCTATCTAACACATGAACAAACAATACTAAGGATTGACTTAACCATTCTATATTTGAGTGTGTGAGAGTTCAGTTTAAGCCTTGTTAAGGGTTACCAGGCCAAATCCTTCTTCTAAGTGATACTCCCCCTCTCTTCTAGAGGCTTGATTGTTGTATATGCATTCAAATTAACACATTTGTAATAGTAGTTAGATGTTCACAATGCCATCATATGCATCATATGATTTATCAAATTCAATCAACATTCTTTCTACATTTCAATATAACATTAATAACATTAACATTCATTCTTTTCTTTCCCAATGATACAATTAAAAAAAGTACAAGCACATGATTTCTAATCAAAATTGCAAAAACATTCATATGTTTAATATTTTAATCAATCATAGTAATAGTAAATAGGTAAAAACACAACGGGGTGTAACATATCCCCCCTTGTGAATCATCGTCCTTGATGATTTTATGTAGCATCATAGAATAACCAAAACAAAAACAACATTATTTTTTCAAGAATTAAAAAAAAGCATGTAAGATATGTGGAAACTTTTGCTCAATTTTTGCATAGTCCTCCCAAGTGGCATAATTTTCTACATATTGGTCCCATTAGAATTTGCACTACAAAACCTCCCTATTATGCAAGTGAAGCTTACGCATTCTAAGAACATTGAGAGGCTCAATTGTTACCACTCTAGGGTCCTATACCTGTAAAGAATTCCAATCAATTACATGATTATCACTTGGTATATACTTCTTTAGTTATGAGATGTGAAAGACGTTATGCATTTGAGCAAGAGTTGGTGGCAACATAATTTGGTAAGCAATAGGATTTACTTTCTCAAGGACCTCAAAAGGACCAACATAGTGCAGGGCTATTTTGGATGAATTTCCCAACTTGATAGCACTTTTATAAGGTTTTACCCTTAACAACACCTCTCCTAAAAAAAAGTTCCTAGGTACCCATTTAGAATCAACATAGCTTTTCTACCTATCATTGGCTTCAACTAGACTTTCCTTAATAACCCTAACTTGTTCCTCCATTTCAAACAACATCTCAGGCCCAAGACTCACCCTATCCTCAAGTTTATCCCAAATTATAGGGGTTCGACACTTTCGACCATACAATTTTCTTTAAAAGGAGTCATCTTAATTGCAAAATGATAGGAATTATTGTATGCAAATTCCACAAAAGGAAAATAATCTTCGCAGTTATATGGTGGATCTATACAATACATTTGTAATAGGTCTTCTAATACTTGGTTTACTCTTTCTGTTTGACCATCGATTTCTGGACGATACACTAAACTTATATTTAGCTGAGTTCCAAGTGATGAAAATAAGGTTTTTCAACACCTAGAAGTCACATGTGCATCCCTATCTGAGATAATCTTCTTAGGAATACCATGCAACCTAAACACCTCTTCAATGAATTTGTGAGCTATAAAAGGAGCTCCATCGATCAAATTCCTAGGTATGAAATGTGCTACCTTTGTAAGCTTGTCCATCACCACTAGAATGGCATTGTGTTTATTCCTTGACATTGGTAATCCTTGCAAAAAGTTCATATTGACTTGCCACTTACTTTCAAGAACATCATGTGGATACAATAGTCTTGCAGGGTGATGATGTTCAACCTTCACTCATTGGAATTCTAGGCATCTAGTCACAAATCTTGTAGCATCTCCCTTCATCCCTTTCCAAAAATATAATGGCTTCACATCAGCCAAAAATTTTGTCACTCCAAGGTGTCCAAAGTACAGTGCTTCATGAACTTCTTTCCACATAAGATTTTGTAACTCTTCAGAATTGGGAACATATATTCTTCCTTTAAACCTTAGTAATCCATTAGGTTCAAAGTGATATCCTTCATACCTTGCATCTTGCAAATATTCCATGAGTTCTTTCTTAACTTTCTCATAGTACTCATCATCCTTGCACTTTTGCAACACTTGGCCTTTAAAGTTGGTTTTAATTATGACTATTGAGGTAATATGTTGTCTACAACTCAAGGCATTGAAAACCCAATTTTCCTTCCCTTTAATGTAGTTGCTATTGAAGTAATAATATGATATCAACACCAACCATATTCTTTTTTCGTGCTTTAGTTTGGGTTGGGTGAATAGATACTTCAAACCATGATGATTAGTTTTTAACTCAAAAGGATTTCCTAACAAATAGTGCCTCCACATCTGCAATGTGTGAACCACTACTGCTAGCTCTAAATCATGTGATGCATAATTTTTCTCATAGGGCTTCAACTTTATTGATTCAAAAGCTATAACTTTCCCTTCTTGCATCAAGACTCCTCCTAAGCCTTCACTCGATGCATTTGTGATGATAGTGAAGTTTCCCTCAAGATCTAGTACCTTCAAAATTGAAGTAATAGTCAACTTCTCCTTGAGTAGATCAAATGCTACTTGGCATTTTTCTGTCCACTCAAACTTTTTCCCTTTCCTTTGCAATGAAGTAATAGGAAAGGTTATTTTGGAAAAAAATTCCATAATTTTTTGATATTATCTAGCTAGACCCATAAAACTATTGACTCCAGGTACATTCTTAGGTACTGACCAATCTACCACTGCTTTTATATTGGCTAGATCCACTGAAATTTTGTTAGCCAAGATCACATACCCTAGGTACTACACTTTCTTTTGAAAGAACATACACTTATAAAGTTTCCCATATAATAGATGTTCTCTTAACAGCTGAAGAACTATCTCTAAATTCTTACAATTTTCCTCCTCATTCTTCAAATAAATTAAAGTTTCATCCAAGAAAACCAAGAAAAACTCATCTAGGAAATCCCTAAATGCGTTGTTCATTAGGTTCATGAATGTAGCAGGAACATTAGTAAGTCTGAATGGTAGGACTATAAACTCATAATGCCTATATCTGGTCCTAAAGGAGTTTTGAATATGTCTTCATCTTTGGTCCTCAGTTGGTGGTATCCTGATCATAGATCAATTTAAAAAACACAACCACTCCCCGCATTTGATTTGAAGAAATCATCAATGCATGGAAATAGATACTTGTTCTTTATCATAGCTTTATTAAGAATTTGATAATCTATGCATAGGTGTAGTGTACCATCCTTCTTTATGAAGATCACTGGTGCTCCCCAAGGTGAAACATTAGGTCTTATCAATCCTTTGGATATCAACTCTTTTAGTTGTGCCTTAAGCTCCATTAACTCTATTATTTTCATTCAGTAAGGCACTTTGGAAATAGGTTTTGATCCTGGTATAAGGTCAATGGAGAAATCAAGTATCCTCTTGGGTAGTAATCCAAGTAGCTCCTCTTGAAATACATCCACAAACTTTTGAAGGATAGGATATTTTTCCATATGTGTCTCTCCAATTTCCATCATTTCACCTTCCTCTACCTCTTGGTTGTCTTGAGAAATAAATTCCTCATATTCCTCAATCTTTTCCATCTTTACTGCATAGAGCTTGCATCCTTTCTTCTTGGCCTTGTGTAATTGCATGGTAGAGATTTGATGCAACTTGATTTGCCTAGGAGTCCCTTGCAACATCACCCAATTTCCTACATCGTCTAAACACTCTACAATTTTGGCATGACAATATACTTTGGCTCTATGCTTCCAAAGCTGGTTCATTCCTAGGATGACATCATATGATCCTAAGGGAGCTACTCATAGGCTCACCTCAGTTGAGAAACAAGGAAGTTCAACCTTAGCTTCAAATAAGCATTGTTCCACCGTTGCTCTTATTTGGTTTACATATTCAACAACCCAAGATTTTACCATATAACTAGCTTTCCTAGATATTTGATTTGCTACTCTAGGTGAAATAAAGTTTTTAGTTGCTCTAGTATCAATAAGTATAGAAATGGGTAATACCAAATAAAATACTTGGAGTTTCCACTGGAGTAATTTGGTACTCTACTTGATTATTATCCAAGGAAACATGGATCTTTTGTTGAAAAGAAGCTTGTTGGGGTGGAAGAGGGTTTCCATGTGGTCGTGTCCTTGAATATTTTTTGGGATAGTAGGCAACATAATAATTTTTGCCACATGTGTAGCATCCAGTTGTTGGTCCTTTTCTCCCCGTGGACCCATTAGATCTACTAGCATTTCTTCCAATGTTTTTGGGGTTGTTACTATTATTCCTCCTGCGATCCTTCCTTGATTTTATCTAATTGCTTTGGTATCCCCTATCTCCTTGCTTATGAGAATCTTGCACTCCATTATATTTCTTTGGATTTTGGTTACCTTGAGTTCCTCCAAACTTCTTATGATTTCTACTCTCCCTATAGATGGAGATGGTCTTGAGCTTCTACTCCTTCATAGCCTTTTTATAGACTAGGTCCATGGTAGATGGACCATGCACATCCACCTCTCCCCTTATCTATACATTTAGCCCCATAATAAATTTCCTGATATGGAATTAGTCATCTTTTTGGTACATTGGAACGTACCTCAACATAAGAGTAAACTTTTCCCAGCACTCATTAACTGTTATGTCCCCTTTCTTAATATTTTGGAAATCAATACACTTTTGGTCAAAAAAGAGTTGGGGAAACCACCTTTTCTAGAATATATCCACAAACTCATCCCAAGTTAGCTTCAAAGAACTAATTTCAAGTTCCATTTTCTTGTTCATCCACCAGTTAGAGGCTTCTCCCGCTAATTGGTAGGATCCCCAAACAACCTTGGTAACTTTAGAGTAGTTTCTTATCTCAAAATATTTTTCCATTTTTATTAGCTAAGCCTTAGCTTCTTCCCCACTGGTACTCCCTTCAGATTTTGATGGGGTTATTTTTCTCATGTCCTTAGAATGTTCGGCTACCAAATGCTTCCTCCTAGATCCTTTAGACTAAGAGTGTAAATTATCATCCTCATGTTCATGAGTTTGAGTATGATCATGAGAATTTTCTCCCTCATTTTCATTGATAGAGACTTCTTCATTATTTGGAACCTCTTGTTCCACTCTATCTTTCTCCCTTACTTCTTGCTCAAGATTCCCCAACCTTGCATTGGTCTCGTGAATGATATGCAATATTTGATCCAATTTGGCTTTAACACCTTAAGACCTTGTTTGACTTCTTGGAACCCTCTAGGATTAGTTCTTTTTCTCACCATCCTTCATAAGAAAAAGGGTTACACTTGAAGGTTCATCTTTATTAGATTCTATTATGTTCACACAACTTATGGAAAGCATTAAATGAGCATTCATTTGCACATAAAATAAATTTCTCATAAGTTTGAACACAATCTTTGATAAACATATAACTTTTATTTATTCATAAGGATCTCAATATCCTTTCCATTTACATAGATTGACTATTCAAATAGTCGAGAGGAGAGTATTCCTCAGACTCACTCTCTTATATAGAACTCAATGGGGTATACCCCTCAGATTTTAGTTCATCTCTCATTTGATCTTCCCTATCCCAAAAGGGGTAGTAACCTTTGGATTATCTTCCAACACATAGTTATGAGGAACATATCCTTTAGATTCATTACTTGAGGAAATTGCAATCACTTTTGATAGAGGAAGAACTCTAGGGTCCCTAAATATTAATGCAGGACGGATGCTACATTCCGAGGCACTATCCCTAGAAAGTGACAAAGAGTTAGATTTTTCTGGAGAGATTGGAGGTAAGTAGTTGAAGTTAGCTTCCCCCCTCATCCTTCTCTTTACTTGACTAACTAAAGAAAGAGTGTGACTGATTGTCTTAGTATCACTTAACAAGACAACATTTTCGCAGTTGGTTCCCTCTATCATATGAACAATAGCCTCTTTTTCCTTCTTGGTTTTTTAGATAGCACTCATTCCTGATTATTGACTTTCTTGCAGTTAACCTGAGATGCACCATCCTGGAACAAGAATTTCCAAACATTGGACAATGTTGGACAAAAAATATGGTGAACACATAGATTCTAGAGTTAAACCTAGCAGCTCTGATACCACGTGTAACATGCCAATTGTTCAACAAAGATAAATTCTCTAATTTTTACCTTCAAGTGAATAAACTAGAAATATTTCCTAATGCAATAAAAAAAATTCTTCCAAAGAGAGATTTAATGAGCATAAATAACACAACAATATTTTTGAACATTGATTTCATTCATAATGTAAACATTTACATCTTTCCAAAGATGGATTACAATTAAACATAAATAGCTCTTTTAAGCTTCCTTCGGTAATAGATGTACAACGATTTGGGAAGATTCCCTCAAACCTTAGCTACCAACTAAAGAGTGGAAGCATCACTCAAGTGTTTTTCCACCAACCATAGACTCTTATGCAGTCCCCCATATATTTACCACATATGGCAAGATGGCCCTACCCTTCAACAAAGAAGTTGGTTTGATAACCTCATAACTATGGCCAATCTGAACTCAGTGTTGTTCCCTACATGACTAGAACTTGTATATCAATCATGAACTAGCATGCATAAAAGGTACACATTGAAATTAACAGCATCACCAATGGAAAATTACACTAATTTGGCCAAAGTTTCATATAAATTCATCCTAGATCACATACACTTCCCTAGCTTGATTTGTCTCAAGATAATTTTTACGTTGTGCATAGGTAACCCCTTCATGAGGTAATCTTTAACCACATGAACAACCTATTCCTCTTGTGTTTTAAGCATATCTACTCAGTAGATTCCTACACTTAAGCTATTCCCAACATAAGATTTACTAATCCCATAAGAAACCTATGAACTACCTATAGTTTAGATTTCACAAACAACTTGAATCAATTACTTCATTGCTACTCAAGAAGCTTCATTTCCTAGTATATAATACTAATGAAGACAATCACTCCTTAATATGGAGTATGCACAAACACTTCAAACAAAGCTTCACACAAAAATGGAGCATAATATAGTTCCTTCCAATTTCAAAAGAAATAGACATATTTCTTCCCTAATCTAGTAAATCAAAGTATTACCACACAATCAAACAATAACATTCAATCTTTCCAAATCATTCATAGAAATAAAGGATAGATTCAACATGCATTTAATGTGCTAATCCAATTGAACAAGTTGACTCCTAGCTTAATCCCTCCAAAACAATTCTTTCCATCCTCCAATAAAATAAGTCTCAAACATAATTCTCACAATAAAATCTCCTTACAATGATAACTCTTAGCAAAAAAAGGAAGATAAAGTGCAACAGAATGAAAGTGAATTGGGAATCCAAATGAGGAGAATATCTCATCTATTTATACAAAAACATGAGACAATGATGCCTACAGGTATGCTAAGCAAATCAACACCACACAACAATATAATTTGACTTATCACTTTCAGTAAAACAGTGGCAGCGATTCAAGTAAATACTCAACTAATAAAACAACAAAGTGACCTCTTATTGAGACAACTATGGTTTGAACAGTTTATTTTAGCACATGTTTATCAATCAACAAATTGAATTGTAGCAATGGACTTCTATTTGGTTTAAAAAATTCATAAGTTGGCGCCACCAAAATGCCTCATTCCTTATTAACTTGGTCACTGTCATTACATAGAAGAATAATTCTTATTCTTATTTTTATGTTTTAAGCTCTTGACTTGGTCTTTGTTTTACACTCAACACTTAACAAAGGTGTTGGCTACATTTAATGCATGAATTTTGAATTTTCACTTGCTGTGATATATTCATATTACAAACTATGTTTACTTGTTATGCTTTATGCATTGGATTCTTTATTCCGTGGCATGGGTATTATATACATATATGCGCTATGTTAACAACAATGCTATAATACTTTCATTCAAGAACTTTATAAAGTGTATAAACTCATTTATATATAATTTTTTTTATATATGTATATATAGCTATTATATATATATACATATATGTATATATATATTCATTAACATCAATCAATAATAAATCATTTAATATTTGAATGCATATTTCCATGCTATCATATATAACACTAATATTATATGTATATATATTTATATATATGTACATATACATATATCAATATACATGTATGGATGTCCCATTATGTCAATACATATACGTATGTCAATGTGTGTATATATGTGTATATATGCATATATCACTTATATACATTTACTTATACAATCAATCGCATATTCTTTCCAACTTATCGATACACATATACATTCAATGTATATATCCATATATATATACATGTCTATTTGTCCATTTGATACCCTCATTCCCATGAGAAATTTGTCCTTGAGCATGTGTTGGTATGTCTACCTTCGTATACATGTATTAACTCATGTACATGGGCTTATCGTTGACATGCATATGTATACATATATATACATTCTATATATATTTTTAATTGATTACATAAAGAACATATAAGAAAGATTTTACACATACCAAACACTTAACACAAATAAAAAACACTCTCAATTGAGATCACAACCTATCTAACACATGAACAAACAATACTAAGGATTGACTTACCAATTTCCAAAACTATGACTTGACTTAACCATTATATATGTGAGTGTGTGAGAGTTCAGTTTAGGCCTTGTTAAGGGGTACTAGACCAAATCCTTCTCCTAAGTGATACTCACCCTCTCTTTCAGAGGCTTGATCCTTGTATCTGCATTCAACTTAACACATTTGCAATAGTAGTTAGATTTTCACAATACCATCATTTGCATCATATAATTTATCAAATTCAATCAACACTCTTTCTACATTTCAATATAATATTAATCAAATTAAAATTCATTATTTTCTTTCCCAATGATACAATTAAACAAAGTACAAGCACATTATTTCTAATCAAAATTGCAAACACATTCATATATTTAACACCAATCATAGTAATAGTAAATATGTAAATGGACAACAGGGTGTAACAATCCTAACCTCATTCCATTGGGAGATCAAATGGTGGTTAGAAAAATACCAAAACCAATGGTGGATCCCAACATACCACCATTATTCTCACAAAATAATGATCAATCTAAAACACAACCTATGGATAACCCATTGTTTAGGAAACCATCACAAATTGAGCAAGCATTGGTAGCTCAACAATATGAAGGAAATTCAACTCAAAACATGCCACAAGAAACATCATATCATGACCCTTCAAAAAATGCACAATATCAACAAGGGCCATCACAAAAAAATCCTCAACAACAAGGTGCACCCCAAATGAACTACCAAGGTACCCTTCAAAATCCACAACAACAAGGTGTACCCAAAATGAACTACCAAGGTACCCTTAAAAATCCACAACAACAAGGTGTACCCCAAATGAACTACCAAGGTACTCCTCAATAAAATCCACAACAACAAGGTGTACCCCACACGAACTACTAAGGTACCCTTCAAAATCTACAACAAGTTGTAACCCAAACAAATTACTAAGGTACCCTTCAAAATCCACAACAAGGTGTACCCCAAACGAACTACCAAGGTACCCTTCAAAATCTACAACAACAAGGTGTACCCCAAATGAACTACCAAGGTACTCCTCAACAAAATACACAACATAGTGTACCCCAAACGAACTACCAAGGTACAAAACATCAAGGTATACCCCAAACGTGTCATCAAGGTATTCCTCAACAACAACAACAATCACACTACCAAGGTACTCCTCAACAAAATCCACAACACCATGGGATACCACAAATGAATTACCAAGGTACGCCTCAAAAAAAACATCATGGTATTTCACAAACCCAAACTCAAACTCCTATTCCACAACAACAAGGTGTACCTCAAATGTAATACCAAGGTATCCATCAAAATCAACATCAAGGAGTTCAACAAAATCAATACCGAGGAGTACCTCAAAATCAATATCAAGGTGTACCACAAACTAAACATACCTACAACACACAAGGAACCAATCTTCCTTACACACAACATGGCCATCAAGGTCCCATACCTGCTCAATATCCCATTTATGACCAAACAAATGTTATAGGAAAACAAGGATACAATGCAAAAAATCATCAAGAAAGCACACCAACTAATGACATACATGTGCAACCATAAACAATCAACCAAAGAATATCAAACATCCAAATTGGAAATCCAAAAAAGAGCTATGCTCTACAAGATATTTCTCCATATTATTTTGATCAAAAATTATCCATGATACCATTCCCCAAAGGCTTTGAGATACTAAAATTTGACAAATATAGGGGAAGAGGGGATCCAATAGAGCACATGCGTGAGTTCTCAGTAGCTTGCATGGATCTACAATGCAATGATACCTAATTAATGATGCTTTTTCTATGAGATCTTAGTAGAACCACTATTGAGTGGTTTTCTCATCTACCAATTGGTATCAAAACATTCAATGAGTTGTCAGATAAATTTGTCAACCATTTCTCATACAACATAGAGAAAGATATAACAATCATTGATCTCTACAAAATTGGTGTAGGAGCACCTAGGCTGACCTCCACCTTGTGTGTTAAAAATTTTAGCTTGTACCTGATCTTGGCCAAATCAGGATTTCATTGTGTTTGTTTTGATCTTTGAGGTCTTGTTGGTTTGGATGGGTTAGTCATTAGGACTAAACCATCTTAGTTAATCATTGTTAGTTAATGTTGTTAAATTTTGGCTTTCTTAAGCTTTGGACAGCCTATGTGGCAATATGGGGCAGTAAATGTGTGCTAATCATATCCTTGTTGTTAGAAGATGCCAAAGGGATAGTTATGGAGGTGTTTGATTCAGAATCATGGAGTTGGAGATCCTAAAATGAAGGGTGGTGGCGAAGTTGCAAGGATATTGCAAAATTGCATGCAAACTAACTGTTGGTTTCCCTTGAAATCAGGGAAAATGCCGATCAACTGCCCTTGAACTGTGGAAATGGCATCAAAATGGATGTAATGGCTCGTAGTGAGCAGTTAGTGTGGGCTTTTGTAAAAGATTTTGGTGTGAATAGAAGATAGTTCGGAGTTCTCTGTATTTTTTTCTATGTTTTCCTGAAAACCTCGTGTGTTTTCAGAACAGTGATGTCTTATGTGTTAATGCATTGGTTTGGGCATTGAATCAGAGCTCCCTCAACATATTATAGTATCTTTTCCTTGTAAATAGTTCATTGAGTAAGATCACATGCATTATAGTTAAGCTTTAGACAGCAAGGAATAAGTTATGACTGCATTTCCTGTGTCTGCCCGTGTATTCTGAAAGACAGTGATTTGTAGGCATTGTATTTGTTCATTTAACACTGTATTCATCCTCATTAGATAGGATAGAACAATATTCATCTTGTGTTTAGATTATTGAGTGTAGATTTTTTTATTAGAAACTTTAGATTAGAATTTAGAGGTTTGTAAATATTGTTTTGAGCAGCAAAGTTGAAATGGCTTCCCCATAGACATCAACCATGGGATATTCCTGAAATTGGTGGAATATGGAAGGGAAGCCAATGCATTGTACATATTTAGTGATAGGAAATCAAAAGAGACAAGCAATGATTTTAAAGACCAAACCCTAGGCGAGTGTTAGCTGCCTGGTTAGGAGTTTGGAAGAGAAAAAAAAAGAGAACATAGGCAGGGGAAAGGTGCCACTGTACGGAATCCGTACGGTACCAGGTGGGGATAGTTAAGTTTCACACATGCCAAAAGGGTTGAAGCAGCAAACCAACATTTGAAGGTAGATTAGTATCTAAAACCAGTGAAACCCTAGATCTTAGGGGAATTAGCCCTACTCTCCAAGAGTGTTGGAAACCACTGTATGGTACAGTCAGAGGTCTAAAACTTGATGCAAGATTTAAAGCTCCAAAAAGGGTGTCAGAAACTGAAGTTTATTGGACAGGTTGTTTGGGAAGTTTAAAAGAAAAAGGCAAAAAACTGACTGGTAAGGGCTACTAGGAATAGGGCCTCACTAAAGAAAAATCTTGGAAACGGGTAGGTTGAGGAGTGGACACCAAGAAAAATGGACCAGTTTGGTTGCAAAAAGCATGGAGACAACATCTTCACCTCCCCTGCAAGCAGTTCTAACAAATTGATGAAGTTGGCATCTAGACTCTTCTAGGTGTAGTGACAAAGATTGCAAGTGCAAGAAGGTGTTGAGTCCTCTGAGGTTAAAGCACAAGGTGGAAACTCTTTGAACAGAGTTATAGCAAGGTTCAGTTGGTGAACCAAATCAGGACAGAGCCTAGAAGATTGTTAGGTTCATGGTGAAGGCAGAGTAATGTCTTCTTGTTGATTAGGTGCAAGCAAACCTTGGAGGTTACATACACCATATTGGTATCAGAGCTTAGAGTTAGATTCAAGGCTTGTGATTAATGAGCCAATCCACTGAGTCAGTAGGAGAGAATACACTAGAGGAAGAAGCCATGGTGACAAATGCAGAGCTAGCAAAGAAGGTAGAAGAGCAAGAGGAAGATAATCGGTTGCTCAGAGAAAGGATATCTCAGATGGAGAAACTCCTGGATGAAGTCCAAGAGATAGCAGATAATGTGAAGGACAAGATTAAGAAGAAGGAAGAACAAGAAGCCAAGGAAAAAGAAGAGGATTTGGAGGAGGAAGCTCCAAAGCCTGATCCTGTTCTTGTAGAGGAACCATTCTTGAAGGCATTGCAGGCCTTGAGTGGTAAAGCAATGGAGGGTGTGCCACTTTTCAGTGGACAAATGGACCCTGATTCAGTTGTAGACTGGATTGAGAGCATTGAGAATCACTTTGAGTGTGATGGCATAACAGAGGCCCAAAAGGTAAAGGTGGCCAAGTCAAGGTTGAGAGGAGCAACTCTCACATGGTGGAAGTTTGTACAATCTGAAAGAGAGAAAGAAGGCAAAGGTCCCATAGTTTCATGGAGAGGGATGGTGACTAAGATAAGGCAGACCTATCTTCCTGATGATTATGAAGTTTAGTTGCACAAGAGAAGACACAATTTGAGGCAAAAATATATGGATGTCCAAACATATACTGAGGAGTTTCAAAAATTGCGCCTTAGATCAAAAGTGGTTAAAGAAGAGAGTATCAAGTTAGCAAGGTATTTGAATGGGATCAAGTGGTCTATCCAAGAGGACATGAGCTTAGTAAACTTCAAAACAGTCCGCCAATGCTATCAAATGGCTTTGAAAATAGAAGAGAAAGGCAAAAAGAAACAAGAACAAAATCCTAAAGGTAGAGGTAAAGGGAAAGACAGCAGAGGACAAAGAGGAAGTTACAATGGAAGAAGTTCAGAACCAAGAGCCCAAGGAGAAGTCAGATTCTCAGAACAGCAAGAGGGAAGTTCTAGTAGAGGTGGTAGAGGAAGAGGTTTCAACTCCAGAGGAAGAAGTGGTGGACAAGGAAGAGGCAGCTACTTCACCAACATGAAATGCTATCATTGCAACCAATTGGGACACCCGGCCTATAGATGTCTTGAGAAAGGTAACAATTCTCATGGAGGAGATAGGAAAACCAATCTAATTCAAGATGATACTACTGCAGCAAATAAATAACCTGAAGTACCCTTGAACTCAGAGGAAGGTGAGAATCTCATGATGAGAAGGACTTTGATCAAGGAACCGGTGAAAGAAGAGCCAAGCCAAAGAAGGTCCTTGTTTAGGATAAAATGCAAGATGATGGGGAAAGTGTGTAAGGTCATTATAGACTCAGGTTCAACTGACAATATTGTGTCAGAGGAGGCAGTCAACAAGCTAAAATTAGCAAGAATACCCCACAATAACCCTTACAAGGTCACATGGCTCAATAAAGGTCAGCATGTCTTGGTGAATGAACAAGCATGGGTGGAGTTTTCAATTGGAAAGTACAAAGACAAGGTATTGTGTGATGCATTACCTATGGATGCATGCCACTTGATCCTAGGTAGGCCTTGGCAATTTGACCGCCAAGCTGTGCATGATGGAGCAAGGAACTCCTATACCTTTAAGAAAGATAAGGTGACCTACAAAATTCAGTCTTTGTTAGAAGATACAGAGGTGCAGACAGCAGGTTCTAAGCTACTAATGGTGAGTGAAAAAGAGTTCTTAAAAGCTTTGGAAGAAGGAGAAGGAGTTGGCTATGCAGTGATGATAAAGCCAAGAGAGGCAAACAAAGAGAAGGCAGCTGAAAAGCAAGAGTTACCTAAGGAGATTCATGACTTGTTGCAGACCTATGAAAGCATTGTAAGTAGTGGTCAACCAGCAACCTTACCTCCTAAAAGAGCCATAAGTCATAGGATAGACTTGATACCAGGAGCTACCCTTCCAAACAAAGTAGCCTACAAGATGACACCTCAGCAAAATGAGGAAATAGCTAGGCAGATTCAAGAACTACTTGACCAAGGTCTTATTAGGAAAAGCATTAGTCCTTGTGCAGTTCTCACTATCTTAGCACCTAAGAAAGGAGGAGAATGGAGGCTTTGTACTGATTCCAGGGCAATAAACAAGATAACCATCAGGTATAGGTTCCCTATCCCTAGGATTGAAGATCTCATGGATTGTCTAGGTGAAGCTAGGTACTATACCAAGATAGATTTAAAGAGTGGTTACCACCAAATTAGAATACATGAGGGTGATGAGTGGAAAACAACCTTCAAAACCAATGAGGGTCTTTATGAGTGGCTAGTTATGCCATTTGGATTATCTAATGCCCCCTCCACATTCATGAGACTCGTGAATGAAATTCTCCAGGACTACATTGGCAAGTTTGTAGTAGTGTATCTTGATGATATACTAATCTATAGCAGAACAAGAAAAGAGCACCTCCAACACATTGAGTTGATTTTCAAGAAGCTTCAGGAGGAGAAGCTGAAGATCAATATGGAAAAGTGTGAGTTCATCAAAACAGAGCTGGTGTACCTTGGATTTGTGCTATCACATGGCAACTTGAAGATGGACAACAGCAAGGTAGAAGCCATTCTCAATTCGCCTACTCCAAAGACAACAATAGAGGTAAGAAGTTTCCATGGTCTTGCTCAGTATTATAGGAAATTCATAAGGCAATTTAGTGCAATTTGCGCTCCTATGTTGGATACCATTAAAGGAGGAATGAAAACCAAGTTTATATGGAATGAGCAAGCTAACAAGAGTTTTGAGTTACTGAAGGAAAAGATAGCTACCCAACCTGTTTTGGTGTTACCAAGTTTTGAGAAGTTATTCACCATTGAATGTGATGCAAGCAATGTAGCTATTGGAGTTGTTCTCAGCCAAGAGGGCAGACCGGTGGCTTTTCATTCAGAGAAGCTAAGTGAAGCCAAGAAGAAGTACTCTTCTTATGACCTTGAGATGTATGCATTGGTCCAAGCACTAAGGAAGTGGAGGAATTACTTGCTTCCCAAAGAATTCATTGTGTACTCAGACAATCAAGCACTCAGTTTTCTGAATTCACAAGAGAAGTTGAGTCACAGGCACATGAAATAGGTGGAGTATTTTCAAGCTTACACCTTCAATATCAAGCACAAGAAAGGATCTCTCAACAAAGTGGCTGATGCGTTGAGTAGAAGAGTCCTCACAATTCAAGAAATTCAATTGAAGAGCATGGGAATAGATCACTTCAAAGATCTATATGCAGATGATGAAGACTTTGCAGAAATTTATAAGGTATGTCTTGAGTATAAGAACCATTTCCATAGAAAATATGTTGAATATACCTTGCAAAGTGATTTATTGTTTAAAGGGAATCAGCTTTGTGTTCCTAGAGGTTCAATTAGGGAGAACTTAATACAAGAAAAGCATAATGGTGCATTGAGTGGTCATTTTGGGATCACCAAAACTCAAGAGCTTGTCCAAAGGTTTTACTATTGGCCAAAGATGAACTTAGATATCAGGAAGTATGTAGAGAGTTGTGTAGTGTGTCAAAAAGAAAAAGGCACTTCTTCAAATGCAGGCCTATACCAGCCATTGCCTATCCCTTCTAGGCCATGGGAATGCTTGAGCATGGACTTTGTAGTTGGTTTACCCAAGACAAAGCAAGGTATGGATAGTGTTTATGTTGTTGTAGACAGATTCAGCAAGATGGCTCACTTTGTACCCTGCAAAACAACCAATGATGCCAGTCAAATAGCCTCTCTTTTCTTTAAGGAGATAGTCAGAATTCATGGTTTACCAATCAACATTGTATCAGACAGGGATACCAAGTTTATGAGTCATTTTTGGAAGACTCTTTGGCAAAGAATGGGCACCAATCTGTCCTTTGGATCTGCATACCATCCCCAAACTGATGGTCAGACCGAAGTGGTTAATAGAACACTTGGAAACATTTTAAGATGCTTGACCAAGGAGTATGGTCAACAATGGGATCAGATTATTGGGCAAGTTGAATATGCCTATAATGATACAGTAAATAGGTCCATAGGGAAGAGCCCCTTTGAAATTGTCTATGGACTGCACCCTAGAGGTGTTTATGAGCTGAGAGAGTTGAAGGATGGAATCAAGGGAAGTGGTTATGAAGATGATTTTGCCTATGCAATGCAGGAAATCCATGACATAGTCAGAAAAACCTTGGCAGAAAATACCATGAAGCATAAGATTAAAGTGGATGAGCATAGGAGAGAAGTCCAATTCAATGTGGGAGACTTAGTGATGGTCCATTTGAACAAGGCTAGATTGCAGAAGGGAGTTCCTCACAAGCTGCAAATGAAGAGGATAGGTCCCTGTCCTATCTTGGAGAAGTATGGCAACAATGCAGTCAAGGTGCAATTACCAGATGACAGTGGACTGTCCCTATTTTCAATGTTGCAGACCTAGTCCATTACAGAGGACCACCACCAAACATGGATCAGACCATCCAAGAAGTCATTCAAGATGTAGAAGAGCTCAAACTGCCCTCCACTGCAGTTAAGCAAGCTGCTAAGGTATTGGACACTAGAGTTTACAAGAGAACCAGGACCAAAGAATACAAAGAACACCTCATCCAAAGACAAGGACAACCTGAAGTTGATGCAATATGGATTGAGGAGGCAGAGTTTAAGAAGTTGGGCGTTGATCCTAACTTGCTCAATCCAAGGGTGGATTGAAGTTCTCTGTTTTGGGGAGGATGGTGCAGGAGCACCTAGGCTGACCTCCACCCTGTGTGTTAAAATTTTTGGCTTGTACCTGATCTTGGCCAAATCAGGATTTCATTGTGTTTGTTTTGATCTTTGAGGTCTTGTTGGTGTGGATGGGTTAGTAATTAGGACTAAACCATCTTAGTTAATCATTGTTAGTTAATGTTGTTAAATTTTGGCTTTATTAAGCTTTGGACAACCTATCTGGCAATATGGGGTAGTAAATGTGTACTAATCATATCCTTGTTGTTAGAAGATGCCAAAGGGATAGTTATGGAGGTGTTTGATTTGGAATCATGGAGTTGGAGATCCTAAAATGAAGGGTGGTGGCGAAGTTGCAAGGATATTGCAAAATTGCATGCAAACTAAATGTTGGTTTCCCTTGAAATCGGGGAAAATGCCGATCAACTGCCCTTGAACTGTGGAAATGGCATCAAAATGGATGTAATGGCTCATAGTGAGCAGTTAGTGTGGGCTTTTGTAAAATATTTTGGTGTGAATAGAAGATAGTTCGGAGTTCTCTGTATTTTTTTCTGTGTTTTCCTGAAAACCTCGTGTGTTTTCAGAACAGTGATGTCTTATGTGTTAATGCATTGGTTTGGGCATTGAATCAGAGTTCCCTCAACATATTATAGTATCTTTTCCTTGTAAATAGTTCATTGAGTAAGATCACATGCATTATAGTTAAGCTTTAGACAGCAAGGAATAAGTTATGACTACATTTTCTGTGTCTGCCCATGTATTCTGAAAGACAGTGATTTGTAGGCATTGTATTTGTTCATTTAACACTGTATTCATCCTCATTAGATAGGATAGAACAATATTCATCTTGTGTTTAGATTATTGAGTGTAGAGTTTTTGATTAGAAACTTTAGATTAGAATTTAGAGGTTTGTAAATACTGTTTTGAGCAGCAAAGTTGAAATGGCTTCCCCATAGACATCAACCATGGGATATTCCTGAAATTGGTGGAATATGGAAGGGAAGCCAATGCATTGTACATATTTAGTGATAGGAAATCAAAAGAGACAAGCAATGATTTTAAAGACCAAACCCTAGGCGAGTGTTAGCTGCCCGGTTAGGAGTTTGGAAGAGAAAAAAAAAGAGAACATAGGCAGGGGAAAGGTGCCACTGTATGGAATCCGTATGGTACCAGGTGGGGCTAGTTAAGTTTCACACATGCCAAAAGGGTTGAAGCAGCAAACCAACATTTGAAGGTAGATTAGTATCTAAAACCAGTGAAACCCTAGATCTTAGGGGAATTAGCCCTACTCTCCAAGAGTGTTGGAAACCACTGTATGGTACAGTCAGAGGTCTAAAACTTGATGCAAGATTTAAAGCTCCAAAAAGGGTGTCAGGAATTGAAGTTTATTGGACAGGTTGTTTGGGAAGTTTAAAAGAAAAAGGCAGAAAACTGACTGGTAAGGGCTACTAGGAATAGGGCCTCACTAAAGAAAAATCTTGGAAACGGGTAGGTTGAGGAGTGGACACCAAGAAAAATGGACCAGTTTGGTTGCAAAAAGCATGGAGACAGCATCTTCAACTCCCCTGCAAGCAGTTCTAACAAATTGATGAAGTTGGCATCTAGACTCTTCTAGGTGTAGTGACAAAGATTGCAAGTGCAAGAAGGTGTTGAGTCCTCTGAGGTTAAAGCACAAGGTGGAAACTCTTTGAACAGAGTTATAGCAAGGTTCAGTTGGTGAACCAAATCAGGACAGAGCCTAGAAGATTGTTAGGTTCATGGTGAAGGCAAAGTAATGTCTTCTTGTTGATTAGGTGCAAGCAAACCTTGGAGGTTACATACACCAAAAATCAAACAAATTCAAGGTGAATCATTTGCTTCGTATCTATAGAGATGGAGACACAAAGCTAGCAAATGTAAATGGCCCATTCCTAAGAAATAGCTTGTAGACATCTTTATCTCTAACATACATGTAGAAATTAACTACCAACTAACTGTGTTGTGCCCTAGCACCTTTGAAGAGACTATTGAAAAGGGTTTGCTAATCAAAATAAATCTCATTGCAAGGGGAGTCATTAAACTCTACAACCCTAAGGATCAACCTTCTAGTTCAAATGAAAAACCAAAGATATGTGCGAAGAAAAAAAATGTAACCAATGATAGAGTGGTTGATGCTAAAGTTTTACGAAACATACAACCTTCCAATGGCTTGCAAAATACTATTCAAACTATACAAAAAAGATATGCTCTAAACAACGCACCAAGCAACCAACTCAATTACCCTCAGAACAACCAATCAAATAACCAACAACAAAATCAAGGACAAGATCATGAAAGGAGGCCACCAAGGAAATATGACAGAAAAAAATTATGAGGAGCTAAAATTCAAACCCCCTTAGTCTAATGAGAATGAAAAATGCAAATTTCACAAGATCAAGGGACATACAACAATTTCATGAGGCTCAAAAACATCATGCAAGACTTAATCAAAATGGGAGAGGTCGACATAAAACATCGTCCATGAAATAAAGACTTAAAAATCTACAAGGATCCAATCCCCAACCATTCTAGGGGAAATGAAAAAGGTAAATGGAAATATTATCGTAAATCCAACTTCGGCTATGATAAACTCATAGGAAACATCTCTCATGATGACCATACCATCCATGTTGTAACCATACTAGGTGGAGATCGCGAGTATAATGTAACTACACGAAGGGGGAGAGTTACAATCCAAGGAGCCCCACCCCAGGAAAAATCCACAAGTAAGCCATCAAATGGCTACAAACATTGTGGAACAACTAAAGAAAACTCTTTTCTTAATCTCCATCCTTGAGCTTTTATAATTATTGCCAACACATAAACAAATCTTGGAAAAAGATCTTGTTGAAAAATTAGTCCCTAATGACTTTAATGCTAATTAGTTTCAATCCATGGTTGGAAACATCAATTCCACCCATCACTTAGTATTTTTTGAGAAATACCTTCCACAAAAATATTTCCACAATCAAGCTCTCTATCTAGAATTTTATGTCTATAAACACAAAATCAAGAGAGTACTGATGGATAATGGTGCAGGTTTAAACATTTGTACCCTAAAATTAGTGAAACAACTGGGATATTATGATGACATAATAGATAAAAATAAAAGTATCACCATCAAAGCTTATGATGATATGGAAAGAAATTTAGAAGGAACAATCAGACTTACCATTCAGATAGGACCAACAATAATAGAGACAACATGCCAAGTACTAGATCTCAAGCTTCTATACAACCTTCTCTTGGAATGACCATGGATCCATGCCCTAAAAAAAGTGCCTTAAACATTCCATTAGTGCTTGAATTTTGCTTATAATGATAAGGAAGTTACCATATATTCCAACATTGAACGTTTTCATTACTGCACCAAATTGAAGGATAAGTACAAAATGATTCTTCAAATACCCAACAACAATATATCTTTCCACTCTTTTTCATATGTTGACCCATCCTCACTAAGTTCATCCTCCACTGCACCTTCATCAACTGAGTAACCAAAATCCAATCTCAAGATCCAAGTGCTTGACTATAGAGAATACCCTTTCAACCAATCCTTTTGCATTGGAATGCTTCCACCAACACCAAAAACATATGGAGGGCTGAGAGAGATCAAGCATGTTCAAGTTGTTACAATGATAGTCAAACCCACCATTTTCACCAAGTGGAGAGACATGCAAGACAAGGAAGTGTGCAAAGAAGACCTATCTTCATGGATTTACAAAGATGGATGGGAGAAACCACTACCTCCCCTTCCTATCAATCAAAACATTAAAGGATATTAGATAGCAAAAAGCACGGGGTTCACTGGAAAATGTGGCCTTAGTTTACATGAACAAGGTAGAAGAGAACCAGTTATCATGGAAAAGCACCCAAAGAATCTTGGGCTAGGTTATAGTTCATTAGACAGGATTACCCCAAGTACCAAAAGAACCTCTTATGAGGAACTCCTTCTACCGCTGTTGAGATATCAGATAATTGCAAACATCTAGAGACTACTTGTATATTCAAAATATGTTTGAAAACCTCAACATAAATACCATCACTACTAAACCTACATCTAAAGATGTCCACATTGAAATGGATTCCAAAGAATATGAATGGGATTCCTTAGACTCTAGTGAGTATAACTTGGATACCTTATGAAACCTAGATAGCATTGATACCTCAACCCTAGCTACAACCTCCATAAGTTTTGTTGATACCAATGACCAAATACCCTTAGTTTATCCATAGTTAATAGGCTGGGACCAACAACATCTAACACTTGCTTTGGACTCATTCCAGAACAATGAGGCTATTGTGGAGTTCATGGGACTTCAAATTGATATGCCACAAGGATATCATAAAGCAGGTTTTGTAATGGAGCTTGATCAAGGAGCATATTTTGGAGAGGAGATTGTGTCTTCCAGTAATAAAAATAAAATAAAAATTTAAAAATAAAAAAGAGGTCCCCTAAAGAAAACCACAATGTGACTTTATCGGATCAAGAAAAGAGAAAAAAAAAGGATGCATCTAAGGGTGAAAGCCTCTCTAAGGTGCCTAGAGATGGAGGATTCAATCTCCCCATTGCATAATATCAAGAAAAACCAGTGCTCTTAGTTGAAGACTTTGAACCTATCAATGCCAGCACAATGGAGACACCAAAAATAACATATCATGCAACTTCCATCGATCCTGAAGAATAGGTAAACTTCTCAAAATTCATTAATAAACACAAAATCAACTTTTCATGGACATATGTATACATTCCAGAGCTAGATCCAAATAGTACATCACCTAGTAGTGTTCCCTCAAGCTAAACTAGTCAAATAAAAGCTATGCAAAATGCATCCACAAATTACACTCCTGGTAAAGGTAGAACTTTAGAAACTGCTAGACGTGGGTTTCATTAGACCCATCGACTATCTTGACTGGGTATTTAACCTTGTACCAATGTTGAAACCCACTGGGGGAATAAGGATCTGTATAGACATTAGGGATCTCAACAAGGCTTGCTCGAAGGATGACTTCCCTCTACCCAACATCGACATGATTGTGAACCTAATGGCGGGGCATGAAATGTTGTCACTGATGGATATATTCTCTAGATATAATAAAATAAATATAGCTCCCAAAGACCAAAAAAAATAGATTTCACTTGTGCATGGGGAACCTTTTGCTAGAACGCCATGTGATTCGGTTTGAAGAATGTAGGGGTAGCCTACAAACAAGCAATGACCACCATTTTCCATGATATGTTACACATCACCATGGAGGATTATGTGGATGCCATATTAGAAAAATCAATCAAAAGGAAATATCATCTAGCTAACCTAGCCAAGGTATTTGACAGGCTAGAAGAATACAAACTATGCCTCAACCCAAAGAAGTGTGTATTCGATGTGACTTTTGGAAAAATGTTAGATTACATTGTATCAAGAAGAGGCATCAAGGTAGATCCAACCAAGGTAAAATCTATATTAGAAATTCCTCCTCCAAAAACATTAAAACAACTCCAAAGTCTACAAGGTAAGCTACAGTCCATAAGAAGATTCATTGCTTAGTTAGCAGATAAGTGTCATCCATTCACCCATTCACCCATTTGTTACATAAGGACATAACATTCAAATGGGATGATAGATGTGATCAATCTTTCTAATAGTTCAAGGATTATTTTCTCACTCCTCTAGTGCTAATGCCTCCAATTCAAGATAAGGAAATGATATTGTATGTATCTACAACACCGACCACTTTAGGAGCCTTGTTAGCACAACTAGATGATGAAAATGAGGAAAGGGAAGTATATTATATCAGCCGAACACTGGTGGGATATGAATTAAACTATTCACCCATAGAAAGAGAATGCCTATCTGTCATCTTTGCAACACATGAACTTAGGAACTACATATTAAACAGGAAAGTAAAGATGATATCAAAGGTGGATCCCTTAAAGTATATATTGGCAAAGGCAGCTCTAACAGGGAGGATCACTAAGTGGGTAATGATACTTAGTGAATTTGATATAGAATACATTGACATAAAAGCTATACAGGGACAAGTAATAGTAGATCAATTAGCAGATGCACCAATGAAAGATTATTAGCCTCTAGTATCAAAATTTCTAGATGAAAGTATACTTCTAGTCAATCAGTCAAGTTGTTGGACCTTGTACTTTGACGGGTCTCACACTCAGCATGGATCAAGGGCTAATATCCTATTTCTCACATCGCAAAGAGATAGTATACCCAAAGCTTACAAGATCGCCTTTCCATGTAATAATAACATTTTTGAATATGAAGCACTCATCACTAGACTAAAGATGGCTATAGAATTGAAGATAAAGGATCTATAGGTCTATGGAGACTCCCAACTAGTAATAAGGTAGGTAAATTATGAATATCAAACAAAGGATGACAAGCTCATGTCATACAAAATAATGGTGGACAATTTCAAGTAGTACTTTGTCATCATCACCTTTGAACAAGTTCCCATAATCAACAATAGAGCAGCTGACGCTATGGAAACAATAGGTTCACTCCTCGACATTCCCCAAAACATCCCCAAATACAAATTCCTCATGGAGCAACTACTTATACTAGAATTTGATATCTTGGAATCAAAACTTGTATGTGATGTTGTTGGTCCTAATTCACCTTGGTACCAAGACACATAGCATGGGATCATACCCTCTAACTCAATGAAAAACAAAAAGAAAACCTTTGTCTGCAAGACTTCTTGATTCACCATCTTTGGAGATACTCTATACAGATGAATTCTAGATGGTACATTACTACAATGTCTCAACGTGGACGAAACGCAAACCCCTTACAAGAAGTACACGAAGGTTTTTGTGGGTATCACTCTAGTGGACCTAATCTAGTACAAAAATTGTTGAGAACAGGGTATTATTTCCCTCAATGGAGAAAGAATCCATTCATTACTCAAGGAAGTTTTGCCAATGGTAATAGCACAGTGATCTTGTTCACGCACCAATATGGGAGCTATGACCTATAACTATACCATGGCCTTTCTCACAGTGGGGACTTGACTTGATAGGTAAGATATCTCCCACTTCATCCAATGGGCACAAAATCACTATAACTGCAATTGACAAATTTACAAAGTGGATAGAGGCTATCCCTCTAACCTACATCATAGGGAAACATATATCCAAGTTTATCTTGAATTACTTGATTTTTCGGTATGGAATTCTACAAACTATCATAACATATAACATAACTCCATTCAAGAACCAAGATGTCCATGAACTTTGTTCAAAGCTCTCTATCCAACACCGATTCTTGATCCCATACTATCCCCAAGGAAATGATCAGGCTGAAGCATCCAATAAAACCATTGTTAAAATATTGGAAAAGATTGTTAATGACACCAGTCATGATTGGCATTTGTAGCTAAATCCAGCCTTATGAGATTACCAAACCAACATTCACACACCCATGGGTGCCACACCTTTTTCCTTGGTCTATGAATTTGAAGTGATCCTACCTATCAAAGTTGAGATCCCATCACTATGAGTATCCCTTAAAGGCATGATCAACAATGAGGAATATTAGGTGTCTAGACTTAATGAGCTAGAGTTTCTAGATGAAAGACATTTGAGTGCATTAAACCATCTCCAAGTTTATTAGAATCAGCTTAAACAAAGCTATAACAATAAGATCAAGAACAAAATATTTCTTCAATTTGGTGACTTAGTATTGAAAGAAAATTAGAAGATCTAGCTAAATTAGGATGGGAAGGGTAAATTTGAATCAAACTGGTTAGGTCGTTTCATAATAACAACAAGTCATGGCTCAGAAGCATATTAGTTGGCTACTCCTAAAGGAGAACCTTTAGCCAAACCTCTGAATAGAAACCTTCTTAAAAGGTTTTACACTTGAATGCATCAGAATATCCCAAGGAAAAAAGAGCAAAAAAAAAATCAAAAATCAAAAATCAAGAAAAGTAGTAAACAAAAATAAAATGTGCTATAAGTGAAAACCACTTTGTGGAACTTCTAGGATAGGTACTATAGTGAAAACTTGGTAAATATGTGCTACATTTGAATAAGACCTACATCTCTATCTAATAGCACTATCTAAAGCATCCACCCCATCCATCCCATAATAAAACATGTATCCAAACATGGCTCAATAATTGATCAAGTATTTAACCTTGTTACACCATCTTCATCTAATAAATGTAATCTTGTCCCAAACTAGGGGAAATTTTCCTAAAAATGGTAGCGGATTGGATCCTTGTCATCCCATCACTGTTGAAAAGTATCAAAAATAAAAAACATCCAGAAAATAAACAAAAAAAAAGAGTCAAAACATCCAAAAATCCCAAAAACATTGTAGGTCATCTCTAGATGAGCTGCAATTGAGTCACAAACAATCAAACTACAATACTTTTCATGGATAACGTAGGCAAGGCCATCACTGGTGAGCCTCCAAGGTCTTAGGTTAGTCCCCCAAAATACACAAAAAATTAAAATATCTTACAAAAACCCAAAACATTTGTAAAACATCAAAAAATCCAAAAAATAGTGTCAATATAGTCAAACTATGATGTCTCTATGTTCATCACATAGGAAAGGCTAATCTTTGATCAGCCTCTGAGGACTAGGTCGGTCCCTTTAGGCACCCCTGTTTTTCTCTAAATTTCTCAAAAACAACAAAAATAACAAAAACAACATCAAATAAATCAGAAAATTACAAAAGGTCCTATCTCCATTGTCACCTATCCATAATAAATTATCCATTAATAATAAACAATCACCACATTCAACCTTTGACAAAGCAATCAACAAACAAAACAAACATCAAAATTGAAACTTCCAAAGTAAAAATTGAAATGACTAGATCACTATCAAGTTGAGACAATGCCTAAGTATAGACTACCCTACCAGTTTAAAAATCATTATCAAAAATCCTAACATGAGTCTTAATGGATACAATGTTCCTACAATAAACATCACCAATGGGTTACATCATGAAACATCAAAACAACTATGGCAAGTGATACTGCAACATTGTTTATCTTTTTTATGATCTTATCTTTTTGATTTATCTAAATGTCACATTCCTAGAATCTCTCGAAATTGTCTGTAAGGATTTAGAGAGGACAGAATGGGGGAATTAATTATCAATTTCTATTTGTTCTATTCGTTAGATATTTTTTTGATACTACTATGGTGAATACTTGCTTTATTTTGTGTGTGGAAGTCATTTTGAGGAAACTCATGTAGCAGTTGCATGCTAGGTACTCCATACCTCTCTGTGTAACTGGTCCAAAATGTTTTGACAACTCACCAATACACTATAACGTGGTTTTTGTATGTCTAGTATGAGCAAGAATACTCTTTGTTTGTAGAATCAAATTCCACACAATGGATACAACACCACCTTGGTCATCAATACCTAGGTGCATCATGTCCATTTTCTACATCAATAACGATTACTAAAAATTTGAAGTCTCTATGAAAGAAAAAGAAAAATCATCAATAGCTAACAACATCAATTCTCTATCCATCTCTAAATCATACTAACACTTCTTCTAACTAACATATCCATCCTACATCACAATATCATTAGTACCACATAGATCCTGGATCCACAAAATTATCAGTACATATCATGACCGTAATAAATGAAAAATGTCATATCCCATATATCATCAACCATCACATACATCATATATCATCATAAATCATATATCATACTCACATACATATGTGAATCATACATCCATCCATATCATATAAATGCATAAAAAAAGTACACAAAAACATGAGCATATATAAATCATCAACACATATAAACATCCATAATCACCCATAAGCATCTCATAAACATAATAAGCCACATTGAAACATGGTATATCCCATATATCATAAAAAATGAGAATGTCATATACATCATCAAGTATCATGTGTGATATCCAAATATACAAAAAATGTATATATACGAGGCCTCAATTGGGTTGATGAATGTATATACAAAATAAAATGTCTACACAAGTCTCTAAAGCAATAAAAATCATATCAGATCAAGTAAAAATTAGTCTTGTTTGTAATCTCATGGTGGGGATCCATGTGGCTACTGGATCTGATGAGGAGATGGTTGTGGAATAACATGAGACCACTAAGGTTGTCTAACCGACTATCCACCATACTTTGCACTTGTCTATACACTTGATTCTCCAAAACGAGGCCATCTCTAAGCCCTTGGAACAAAGGCTCATACAAAGTTTAGTAATATGTGCTCTATTGCATAAGTTGATCCCACTCAACCTAATACTAAGCCATGGTAATGGAAGAAGCTAAAGAAATCTCAGCAGCTATTCTTTGCTACCTCTCAATGGCCAACTCCTGCCTCAAACTGTCTCACTCCTACTGGAGACCATCTCGCTCTCTAATAATAATGGCCACTTTTCCCTCTACAACCTACCTCCAAGCAATCTTGGCATCCCGCTCTATAATGTGGACATCCTTGTCTACAATCAACTATGTTATCTAAGTTGTTTCTGCTACATCCCTCTATGGAGGAGGACCATATGGTACCTACTAGTTTTGATGTTGTTGATCTTGATGAGGTTGATCCTGATGTTGTTAATGTTTCCCATCATCCTACCCTCGAGCCCTATCCAACTACTCCACTGTAATCTGAAGCCTCTTCCTATCGTCCCTCCTACCTATGATACCAACCATCCTTTGAACATGCCCCATGACTGGCCCAGTGCCAACAAGATCTATAAACTATAATGGAACATGATGTGCCCAACATTAGTCAAAATATCAAGTAGTGCTTGGATTTGCTAGACCTATAGCCCATCCCCATCCAAATGGGGTAAGTTTTCTAAACTCTACAACAACATCTATAGAGGAGGTTGTCGACCCCCTCACCCTGACCTCTAGGGCTGTCCACTTGAACTGTGCATGATAGTCATCACCAAAATGTGTTTTTCACTCTCCAAATTGATGAAGAACCCGATCAGGCAAATATCACTCCATAATGGTATCCAAATGGCCTATAAGCCACCACATCTATCTACAAAATGGTAGCTGCTCCATGACATCATGCCAAGCCTCACAACCTAGCCAAGGCCTCCAAACAAACTCAACCATATCATCAAAACCACCTCACTAGTAGTGTAATCTTCCAGGTCAAGTGTAATGAAAAAATATGAATAACGGTAAGAATATGGATCATCCTCATCCTGGTCCATAATGCCATTTGGCCTTGTCATTGGGATCCTCTCCTAGGCCCATACATGTAAAAGTGTCATCCCTACGAAAATAGAACTACTACCATGATAAACAATCTCATGCATGTCTTTGTAAAAGTGTGCCAAAACACATGGACCCCAAGTATATCGAGTCTTGTGCTCCATCATCTACTCAATGCAAATTCCCTAGCCAACAAGAAATAATTTCCCTATATGATTAGGCACTATTAGCCCCATGATCAAGCAAACTAATACCATCGATATAGGATCAACACTGTTAACAAAGGGAGACAGGTCTATCTTTGAATCCACCACATATAGCCCCCGCACACCAAGTACTCACTGCATGGTGACGGTACCCTATCTAACATCAAATGGACCAGCTCACCATGAATGGGGATCCAAAGAATTCTCCAAACATCCTCTAATGTAATCTTCGCCTAATTGCCTTGCTAGTCAGCAAGTGGAAGGACAACGTCTGTGAATTCCATCTCTCTACAAGTGCAATTATCATAGCCCTATGGCATCATATCTTGAGCATGTAACATATGTGATGCAGTCCCACCACATCGAGGAAGTCTCTCTCAACCTCCTAAAAACCAACGACTAAGTCAAACAACTGTCACGATCGTCACTCCCTAGAATATAGCAGTTTAAGAATTGCCTACAAACATTTAACCCACGATGTCAATAATTTACTATAAAATCAAATCATGAACATAAAACTACAAAAAAAATAGCCAAATCATTCAATTTTGACAATAGCAAGCCTTTTTTAGATGATAGCGGCTCTGTTTTGTATGAAAGCGGTTATTTTAAATGATAGTGGTTGTTTTATACAAAAGTAGTTTTTTTAAACAATAGCGAATAGATTTTACATTAGCAGTAAACAATAGCGTGCAAATTTTACACTAGTGGTCAAATTATGCACTAGAGTGAACTTTTTACAAAAGCGGTAAGTCTACAAACTACAATAGTGGTTAATTTGAAACAAAAGTGGTAAAAAAATAAAATTATCACTATCATCTAAAATGTTTTTGAGCATTAATTATGCAAACGTCAAAAGATGAAAATAGGAAAGGAAGTGTTACATACCACAATGCCTGCGCTAGTTGGCCTCTCAAAAGAATGAACTGCATCTGCACGGTGTGGGGCACTCAAAATCCTTGCCATCATAAATTGAAAATCACTGAAAAAAGATCTCCAGAGGCTAGAATTCGCGGCTAGGAGTTTAAAATGAGGAAAAATGAACCCTAATTTCCTATTTTTACCCCTTTAACCCTATTTTTTTACATTGGAAACCTTCCTAGGTTAAAATTAGGAGCACCCTAGATATAAGAAACCATAGAAACTAGCCCTATAGCCTAATTTTTTATCCTCTATGCATCTAAAATACAATGAAACCTTGTCATGAGCCTGACCAAAAATTATATTTTCTGGCCAACCTCTCGAGGGGGAAACCTAACAACTTATTATCTTTCCACTGACCGTCGAGGTACAATGAAGCATATAATTTTTTTCAAATCTTGATCTGAACATCGAATTATGTGAAACAAAGCAACTAGTACTTTTTCTCAAAGAGGGGAAAAATGTAGACATGTAAAAATGACCTAACGCATATCACACATATTAAATGATATTTTTCCATTATTAGCATCATTATCATTAATATAATTGTATTTCACATCATTAACCCTATTTTCCTCTATTAATTGAACAATCTTTAATTATTTAATTAATTCACTATATCATCATTAATCTAACTTTATTCCTCTTGATTAATTAAATAAACATCAATTATTTAATTATGTTGCTAATATATCCTATCTATCTAAATCAATTAAATTGTATCATTTAATGATTTAATTAAATCATTTTCCCCTCTCTAAACCTAAATAATTAAATCAATTATTCAAAATCACTCAACATAGTCAACAAATAAATACATCTTTATTTGTTAAAGTAAAACATGACTTGTGTGTTCATCTCCAAATATTAATTAATTAATTCAATTAATTAATTATCCTCACTCCCTTTTGATTGAGCAAATCATTACCATTTATTTCTCACTCTAATTGGTTAACTAACCCATCTATTCTTCAATCCCACTAACCACTCAATCTATTCCTCAATCCCACTAACCACTCAACCTGATTTCTTCAATCCCCCTAATCATTCCAATATATTTCCTCTCAATGGTTCTCAATCATTGATCGCAATATTTTACTACTGAATCTCGATCATTCATATGAAAACATGAAATCTATAAAAAAAAACCCTCTTCATTCTAAAAAACAATCAAAGAATCTAGAGAGTTTATGCAAAGAGGTCATGTTGAATTGACATTTGAATTATTGAGAGAAAATACACACACATCTTCGATCATCATTAACGTCACACACTTTGAAGCTTTTGTAACAAAAATGGAGGCTATGTATTGATTCAAACACAATCCAACGTCAATAAAAAATACACTTCAACATGAGATGGTATAGTTGTATTTCTTGAATTCATGTATTGTTTCTTGCTCATGCTTACCTTTTTTGATTGAATTCATCATTTCATAACTTCATTTCATGAGCATGGTTGGAATTTATACTTTTTCTTTGATTTGATTTAATCAATTCATTGTTGTTTTCCTTATGCTTATTTCCTCCCTTATAATAATAATCTAATATGTCTAATAGACTAGTATTAGATAATATTCCTTTTTCATAAAGGCTAGTTGATCCTAGAGCATCATTTGATAAAGGAATTTAGCCTTTATTTTGTTAAAAAAAATAATTTCACACACTAAAAAGGAATATATTTTTTATTTTTTAATTACATAAGCTCTTATCCCCTACAATAGGTCTCCCTTTGCTAGAAATAGGTCAACTAGTGTCCACTTATGAAACCCTTTTAGAGATTATGGGAAGTGTCAATAGATAATAAGGATAATATAATTTATTCAATAAGTCACTTAATCTTAGGTGGGTCTTTTTAAATTTCCTGGAAAAGTGGTTCTTGTCCATAGAAAGGAAAATGTGTTGTAGTCATTGTGCCTATTACTATATCCAAAGACTCCATATCTAGGGAAATATCAATCAATATCCTTGATTAGCTTATTGAAGGAGCTATAAAAATGGAAAATTCCCTAGTGGGGAAATATTTATGCTAGAGACAAAATATAGTTGTTGTTCAGTGTTTAGAAGTGAAAAGTGGAATTCCAAAGGTCAAATGGACATATCAAATATGGATAAAATATTTTTCATGTTCTCCTTCACACTTTACAAAGACTTAGAGAAATCGGTAGTTGGTGGTCCCTATCCTTTTAGAAAATCCAAGTTATTCCTAGAGAAGTGGTTTCTTAGCTTTGAACTTGTAAAAGAAAACATCAATATGCTCTATTTTGGGTGCATCTTATAGGTCTTCCACTAGATTTGTGGAAATAATTGTTTAGAGGCATTTCTACATCATTGAGTAAATTTGTGTCTATAGATATAGTAACTAAATCTCACAAGACATTAGTTGTTTTTCAAATATGTGTATATATTAGTTTAGATTATTCCCCCTTTCCGAATGATTTATTTATAGTCCAACTTTGGGGTGTGAAAAAAAAATAGTCTTTGAAATATCTTATTTTTTATGTTGGAAAATTATTATCCAACAAAGATCAAGGAATAATATCCAATTGTTGAAGATGCTAAGGTGGTATCCTAGCCAATCTCCCTTATTAATATTGGCTATGAGTTTCCTCAAATAGCTATGATGGATTATTTACAACCTTTGAATATTTATAGCCCTTTTTATCCTTTGGTATAAACTCTAGAATATGGCTGCCCCTTGGAATTAGAAAATATTTTAGTTGATGGCCCCACTAGCCTTTGACAATTTTCCATTGAATGGCCTCCTAAAGTTAGAGGTTAATTTTATTCTTGTAAAAAATATCATAGATCTTGAGTTATCATTCCTAGATAGTCCCTTGTGTCTCTCCTACTCCCCTTTGTATGCTCCCTCACCTATTTTGAATATTCTAATTCCAAGACTTTTCCTATTATGAAAAAGACTTCTAAATTAACTTTAGGCATAAAGATGGTTCATTCCCCTATGGGGTAAAGGAAGTATAGGTATACAAAAAAATAAGTGGGTTTTGGTTTTGATTCTTGTTGTCACCTAGAAATGCACCCTATGCAAAGTTGTAAAAATTGAGCTTTCTAGTGAAACATTGGATCACTCCAAGGCTGTGGGTCACCTGAGATTGGAGTGAACCTCCGGAGAAGGTCGGCTTCCTTTGGTGTCACCTAACTACTGACTCTTGTGGGGAAAAAGGAAGAAGGAATACATGAAATAAAGATTAAAATCTAAGGTGATACACCGAAATAATGAGGAATTGAAAAGAAAATAGGATGGACATATACTGGGAAACCTAATTGCAAATGTTTTATGTGCTCAACACAACTTCTTTTAGACTTATGCATTAATCTTAACAGGTTCGATCTACATACACATCTCAGGAAGGAAAGATTAATTTCACAGCTCTAAGATATAATTGCAGAATTATAAAAACACAGTTAAAGACTTGCATAATCAAGAGAAAGATACATAAATGAGAACAGTATAAACATGCACAACTAGCTTCCAAGGTAAACTCTGCGTTGCATTCCAGATTCCAATCGAGTTACCAAACATACATCAGTTGAGGAAGGATAGCTAAAAATCACAAACTCTTTTGGATGCATTATCCGAACTATCTTCAAAAAAGGCAAAAAAAAACCCTATATACAGACTGTGTTGGCCCCCTTAGGGCTCACAAAATATCAGGCCCAGAAAAGATATGTCCTCAGATCTTTTGGATGAATTAAATGTTGCACCCCTGCATGTCCATGACGATGAAGAGTCATCCCTGGAGAAGCCCTTTGATCTTTCTGCAACCACCGCATTCATTCCTCTGTCCTTTTGTCCTCTCGAACTTCCTCGACCGAACGCCTTGAATGCTACTGAGTTCACCGTCAATTTGCATTGCATTTGTTCTGTGTTGGAATTCTTCACTCTGATCAGACTACCACGGCTCGTCTCAGCTCCTCCTGGTTGGTCGAGCGTTTTCCACGCGGGCTCAACAGGCGGTCAAGCACTTCTTGAAAAGAATCGAATCTTGGCGAGACACTGAAAGTGTCTCACCGATGCAATTATGTCCTCTGCAACTTATCGGCATGACTCAAACTGTCGCTGAGACGTCATAACAAAAATCCTATCTCCTAGCGAGACCATCTATTTCGGGGAGACCTTTGCCGACGTCTCCAGAAGTTATACCGTTGAGCTTCCCTTCTTCTGTCAGCCAGACATTCTTATATCGGCAAGACCTTACGCCGATGTTAAGTTCTTTCGGCGAGGTCTTTACTTTCTGGTCAGTGAGACATGACGCGGTCGTCGAGACATCATGACGAACTCCCCCTATCTGCCCGAGCTCTCCTCACTTCACTGAGACTCCCACCGTTGGGAAGATATCATACCGAAGGCGCAGATATGCCGAAGCCATATACTTCGGTGAGACTTTAGGACAGTCGCCAGGACCTCTTGGCGAAAGCCCCAACTCTTGGCGATACCGGATGTTTCATTGGTGGGACCCCCACTTGTTTGCTTCAGCCATCAAGACCCCCTGGTCGGGGAGACCTCTTCTAGTCAGTAAGAGGTTGTGCCGAAGGCACTTTACCTTGGCGAGGCCTCATTTCATCTGTCAGCAAGAGGCCATTAGTGTCTCCCCGAATGCATTTTACCTTACCGAGCTCCGCTTTCCTTTCGCCAAGAGATCACCAAGTCGGGGAGACCTCTCTCAGACTTGGAATGCAATACTAAAGGTCTTCATATCGGTGAGACTTTAACGGGTCACTAAGACCATACCCGAATGCTTTGTCCTTCGGCGGGCTCCTTTCCCTATCGGGGAGACATCTTCAGATCGGCGTGACATCCTGGCAAAGGCTTCAACCTATGTCGAGAGCATTCCTTCTCGGTGTAACTCCACCCCCTTGGCCAGACCTCCCAACGACATCCTTCATCCTGCCCGGCGATGTGTTTACTTCTCCGTCAGTCAGGGAGACATCTTCATTTCAGGGAAACCTCAGGGCGAAAATGCAACGCTATGCCAAAGTTAATCCATGTCGGCAAGACAATCTCAGTTCACCAAGACATCACGTAGAAATCCCTTCCCTTTGGCGAACTCTTTTTCCTTTTTGGAGGCTCCACTGGTCGGTGAGACCCTTGCCGATGACACTTTCTATGTCACCAAGACTTCCTTGTGTCAGCAGGACCTCAGAGTGATACCTTCAACTATTGGCGAGCCCTTCGCCTTTTGCCAAGCTCTAATCTCGGCGAGACATTACGAGTCGGGGAGACATCCCAACGAAGTCCCTTAGTCATACCAAGGGGTTCTTTTGTGTCAGCGGGACTCTTGTCGAAGACAATCGTATCGAAGCCCCCTCCCTTCCTTTCGGTGAGACTTCGCCTTCACTAAGACCTCCTAGCGAAGCCCGCCTTCTTATGTCGAAAGAATCTCTCCATCTGAGGCTCCTCATACATCGACGAGACATTAGGAGTCGGGGAGACCTTACCCCGACTTGAAAGCTACACCGAAGGTTCACTATTGTTGGCGAGATACCATCAGTCGCCGAGACTATATGCCGAAAGAGATCTCATGCCGATAGGATCCCTAGTTTGAAGCACTCGGACTTAATGGAAACCCTTCTAGTCGGCGAGACCTCTGAAATGTCCTGCCGACATTCTCCTTAGATGATTTTTATGCCGAACCTCCCTTGGGCAGTTTCTCCCAATGAGTTCCCTGTGACCTAGCAACAGATGTAGAGTCTTTTCCCTTGTGTGAATGTTCCATTGGCCTCTCGAAGATCTAACATATGATTATCTTGCCTAATTTAACTGTAGGTGAAATATAGGCAACAATTCTGGCGACCTTTGCGGGATGTTTGCCTGTTAGACATGAGAACCAGTAGCTACAACTTGTCCATTGGGTATGGAGTCATTAGAAAGATCAGAGAACAAATAAAAACGTCAGTCAGCACATGGTTGAAAATTCGCATGAGACTTATAGCACACAACAGATTGCTAAAATGAAAAAATAGGAGAAAAGGAAAAGAACAATCCTTAATGTGCTAAACAGCACCCAGGGAAAGGAGGAAAACAGAAAAACAAACGAGCCATAGCACAAAAGCACTTATTGAAAACATAACACCTAACTAATATATACAAAAGAGAAACTCCATCAGACTTGGAAACAGGGCTTAAGATGTATCCCATTGACTGGGATAGGAAGTACTTCCCCTCCTGTTGTAGCTAGTTGATAAGCATTGTGTTCCTTGCAGTCTGTGAAAATAAATGGACCAGTCCACATATTGTCAAACTTAGTGTGATGGCCAGGCCTGCTTTTAAGAACGTCCCACCTAAGCACGAGGTCTCCCTCCTTAAAAGACTTTGTTGTAGCCCTTTTGTCAAATGTCTTCTTTGTCTGGAGATGATGATACTCCAAAGCTTTCATTGCTCTATCCCTTGATTCTTCAAGCTCCATGAGCTCTGCATACCTTACAGACATTGGGTCTTGTCCCTCAAGCACCTCCAATTGGTGAACAATGTCTAGATCCAGAAGCTCCATAGATAGGGGTAATCTTGCCTCTTTTCCATAGACCAACATATATGGCGAATTACCAACAGACCTCTTAGGGATCACTCTGTCTGTCCAAAGTGCGTTCTTTAAACTATTGGGCCAGGTCCTTTGATTATCCTCTATGGTTCTTTTAATGATCCTAATGAGGTTCTTATTTGTGCTTTCAGCTAAACCATTACCCTGAGGATAATAATTTGAGGAGGTGTTCAAATGAATGCCATGTTTGATAGCCTAATCAGTCAGTCTTAGACCCGTGAAGGCAAGAGCATTATTAGATATGATGGAGTCAGGAACTCCAAATCTGGTAACTATATCCTCATAGAAGTTCAAAACTAAAGACTCTTTTGCTTCTTTTAAAGCTATCGCCTCTGTCCACCTTGTAAAATAGTCAATGGCTGTAAGTACCCACTTGTGACCAGCACTGGAAGGTGGATTTATTGGCCCAATGAAATCAATGCCCCATCTCATGAAGGGTTGCTCCACTTGAATTGGATGCAGAGGCATAGCAGGCAGTTTTTCCTTTCTTGAAAATAGAGTGCATTTGACACACTTCCTTGACCAGGCATAGGTGTCTTTGAACAAGCTGGGCCAGTAGTAACCAGCTCTCATGATTTTCCAAGCAGTAGTTCTGGGAGCAATCGTGGCCTCCTGCAGCTCCATCATGAAACTCACGAAGTACTTTTTCAATTTGATTGTTGTGAATGCATCTTAATAGGACACCATTCGGATCCTTTTTGAAAAGAACATTGTTTACCAGTACATACGATATGGACTGCAGTTTGAAGTATCTCCTTTTGGCTCTGTTCAAACCTAGTGGGCACTCACCAGTTTGTAAAAATTGGGTCATATCTTGAACCCAATTAGTTATCCCCATAGGCACACTGTCTCGAGCATCCTAAAACTCATTTGTATTAGCAAGGATAACATCCTTTTCTAGTTCACTTTCACTACTTGACCCAGTAGCAAGTTGTTCACAGAGACCCTTGCCTCTAACCAATTTGGTGATCTTAATATCTACATCATACTCCATAACCCTAGTGACCCACCCTGCTCTTTTTTCATTGAGATCTTTATTCAATAAAAATTCCTTCACACTTGAGTGTGCCACCATGACATGAATTTTATTATGAGAGATCAAAGGCTTGAATTTCTTCAGGCTTCTGATCATAGCAAGAACATGCCTCTCTACAAAGGAGCATTTATGTTCGTAATCAACCAAACCTTGACTGAAAAAGGCTATTGGTTGTTCTAAATTCTCTTCATTTTTTTGAACCAATATTGCAGAAATGTTACTTGTGCTACCATAAGCATACAGATAAAAATATTTAGAAAATTTGGGATTTACTAGCGTAGGAGTTGCTGCTAAGGCATCCTTGACCTTGTCAAAACTATCCTTGGCATCTTTCGTCCAACTGAAAATTGCATTTTTATTTAACATAGATGTCAAAGGTTGTAACAGGTTTGCAACATCAGGGATGAATCTTCTTAGAAAGTTGATCTGGCCCAGAAAGCTCTGTAGACCCTTCTTGTGATTAGGCAATGGCAACTCAAGTATGGATTTGACTCTCTCAGGATCAATAGTAATTCCTTGCTTTGACACTATGTGTCCTAATAATTTCCCTTCATGAACAACAAAGATACTTTTCTTTGGATTGAGAGAGATACCAAACTCTCTGCATTTTTCAAAAACTTTCCTAAGATGTATCAAATGTTCATCAACGTTCTTGGAATAAACTGTAATGTCATCTAAATAAATCAGTATAATCTTGTTGATCAAACTTTTAAATGCCATGTCCATGACCCTCTGAAACGTGGCACTAGCATTGGATAAACCAAAAGGTATCCTTTTGTATGCCATGGTGCCCCATTTAGTTGTAAAAGCAGTTTTAAACTGATCTTCATCTTTAACCAACACCTGATTATACCCTGAAAAACCATCTAATAAGGAAAATATTTCAGAACCAGCAACCTCTTGCAAGATTTGTTCCATGGAGGGCAGCGGGTAATGATCTTTTAGAGAGGCTCGGTTAAGATCCCTAAAGTCTACACAAAGTCTTATTTCACCACTTTTCTTCCTAACCGGTACAAGGTTAGAAACCCATGAAGTGTGTTTGATAGGAAAGACAATACCCCCCTCAACTAGTTTAGTCAGCTCTTTAATCATTAGGGGTTCAAGTTTAGGATTCAAGGGCCTTTGTTTCTGCCTTACTGGCTTAGCATTAGGCTCTAACTAAATTGTGTGCTGAGCAATATGGGGATCAAACCCTTTCAAATCCGAATATTCCCAAGCAAAGACATCATAGAATTCTTTACATAAAGCAACAAAAGCTTGTTTATCTTCAGGTGAACAAATTTTTCCTATCTTAAGGAGCTTACCTTTGAAGATCTCTAGCTCTTCATAGTGTTCTTGTTTGATCTGCAAGCCAGCTTTACCCTTTTTAAGCTGATCATCAGTACTGAAAATTGACTCTAAGGGAACAAGACCTTTGGGTAACTTATTCGTCCTCAGCTGTATGACTTGATCATCATATAGTTGCTTGAGTTTTGCTTGATTCACCATGGAGAACTGATATTCTTCTAGCAAAAAGGAAAGAATTTATTCATCACTGTCAAAAACTTTCCAGTGAATGTTGTTATCAAGAATTGATGGCTTGACCACAACCTTCACGTACTACTGTACCTTCTCTCTCCTAATATCATCTGGAATGTCAAACTGTGCTCCAATTGCTGCAAGCCTATCAGCATGCTTGTTCTGATTTCTTGGAATAGACACTAAGTTAAAGGCATCAAAATTTTTGAGCATGTCCCACACTCTATTTCTATAAGACTTTAATGTGTCATTTTTAGCAACATTTAGGCCCCTTACTTGATTAACAATTAATTCACTGTCCCCATAGACTTTCAAGTTGGTTATTCCTCTCTTCCTTTCCCACTCTAGACCTTGAACAAGGCCCTCATACTCAGCAGTGTTATTGGAGCATGCAAAAGCAAAATGGAATGCAGAGTAGTACCTATCACCTTGTGGAGAAATCAACATCACACCTCCTCCTGCTCCGTTCTTACTTCTAGAGCCATCAAAATACATCTCCCAAAGTCCACTTAGTGGTTGCAGCAACTGATCTGTATCCTTTTCAAGGTTTGGGATCTCTGTATCGGGCTCAAGAATGATATAGTTACCCATACCAGCATCTTGAATGAGCTAGTCAGGATTTTCCAACACGTTCTCAACCACCCACTCATGTAACAACACATCAGGAATAGCTTCTGATTGAAGCTCTTGAGCGGCCACCAGCTCACTTTTAGCTGAAATAACACAATTTGTGTCTGGAGTAATGGGGACAGTGTTGATAGGACTTGGACTATATGGCTCAATGTGATCTTTAGCCAACCTCTCAGACTTGATGGTAACCTTAGTCCCATATCTTGTCCTAAACAACATGTGTGACCAATCAGCTGATACATGACCACCTATCTTGACTGTAAAATATCTTGATAAGCACAAAGAAAGGAAAGGTGGAAGGTCTATGACACATATGTCTTGGGGAACTGAAAAATTAGGACAAGTATGAAGGGTGAGACTCAAATCCTTAATGATGCCCAATGTATTAACTGAGGTACCATCCAATTGGATCACTCCCTTTTCTAAAGGGTGATACTTTAGTCCAAGTTTGTCAGCATCTGTTTTGGCATCACAGAGCTACTAGCTCCACTATCCACCATACAGTTATGAACTAACTTATCACCAATAATCACTGACATGTAGAAAGGAGGTGGTTTAATTCCTTTTTCAACCTCCATGTAAGGCTGTTGATTATTTCCCTGAGAATTATTTGTTAACACAGCTCTAACCTGACCTATTGGGGGCTCGGATTCATCAGACATTTTCAAACTTGCCAGGGTTGACTATAACATATCCTTTTGGCCTAGGATGGATAATGAGTCCCACATGGACATTGTAACATTCATTTTTTTCATACTATCAAGGATATTATAAGGTATAATTGGATTTACTTTAGGATGTACCTTTATGTCGGCATGATCAGCCGGCAAGTGTGGCTGCTCCTTGGTCAGGAGTTGTTGATCTCTTTGTGAACCACTAATTGCTTGAGAGGTAGATGGCTCCACAGTTGCGGTCTTTCCTTTGTCAGCCACTTGACCAAGCTCAAAAGCCCTTTTCTTTGCCCTGGTGTTAGCTGCAACTAGAGAACTATCTTCATTCAGTCCACAAAACTCTTGACCTTGCCAATTAAGTAGGGTGGCATCATTGCTAAGTTGATCCTGGTGTTGTGAAGTTGGATCATTAAGTGCCTGCTGCTGTGAACTTGAGGTATTTTGCACCATCAGCACCTGATTGATGAGTCCATTTGAACAAGTAGCCTGATTGTGGGGTTGGTTACAAGGGTAACACCACTCATAGTCTGCTGCTAAGTTGTTTTGGATAGGAACCAACTCCTTGGTCGCACTAACAGGGGCTGGAGCATAGGCCTGAAAAGGTCTTGTGTTCATATTTTGTCTTGGGCCCTGATAATTTCCCTGGTACTGTTGTCTATTCCCCTGGAATTGCTGTTGTTGACCTTGAAAGGGCTGAACTAGGGGCTTGATTCTACTATTGATAAGGCCTAGAATAGGATTGTTGCTTTTCTAAGTTCACCAACTTGTTACCAAAAGTCTGTAAAAGACTTTTGATCTCTTGTAACTCATTTGATGAGCCTGAAGCCGTATTTTCTTGTGTTACAACAGCTGGAGCAGATGGTAAAGGTGAAAAAGGAGGTATTTGCAAGGGAATATTTGCATGAATCTCTAGGAATATAGGCATTGGTGGCCTAGGAGCAAGTTTACCAGCTTGTATTAAGTTTTTTTTAGCTCTGATAGCTATTTCAAAGGCATCTGGTAAGGACACTCCTCCCATTGACTGTATCATGATAGCTATGTCGCTGTTAAGAGCCCTCAAGAAGTATAAAAATGTGTATTCTGGAGGTGGTCTCACCGTTGCAGGGATTCTATCCCAAGTTCTTTGGAATCTGAAGTTGAAGTCATTCATCTGCTCTTGTGGAGCTCTCATAATTGTAGTCAGTTGTTCTAATAGAGACAAGTTATCAGACCTGTCTTGAAACTGCTTATGCAACTTGTCTTCAAATTTGTCCCATGTTGCAATTGAACTGACTAGTAGGCTCCTATACCACTGCACAACTCTTCCTTTCAGTGAAGCAGCTAGCAATCTTACTGCAACATCCTCTTGAGTTATGTCATGGACTCCACATAACGAGGCCACATCTCTCATATGTTTAATTGGGGTAGTCTGGTCTTCTCCCGTGAAAGTTGGCAGACTCTTCAGGGCTGCCATTGGGATGTCATTATGCTGTGTCAAATTCTAGGGGCTACCTCCATTAAAAGTAACGAAGGGTTGATTCCTTGGGGCGGCCATTGGAGGTGGATGTGGTTGATTTACTGGTATTCTAGATGAAACCAAAGATGAGACAACAATGTGTGATCCCACAGATGGAGGGGTAGACTGAGCTCTTCTAGAATAGATAATTGTTGTTCCTCACCTTTCCTCTACTCTGCCTTGTCTTCTTGGTGGTGACAGCTGCAAGTATTCAAAAGGGCCTGAGCTGCTTCTTGTTTAAACTCTTTTCATAAACTGTAGAAGGCGTTGATTTATGGAGTTCTTCCTTCTTGTGGAGTTGCCAAGTATGCCAAATGAATTCTATAAAGTCTGGGAGTAACTGGTTGCATACTAAACTAGCAGTTGAATTTAATTTTTGTCCCACTGGGCGTGCCAGAAACTGTTGTCACCTAGAAATGCACCCTATGCAAATTTGTAAAAACTGAGCTTTCTAGTGAAACATTAGATCACTCCAAGGTTGTGGGTCAGCTGAGATTGGAGTGAACCTCCGAAGAAGGCCAGCTTCCTTTGGTGTCACCTAACTACTGACTCTTGTGGGGAAAAAGGAAGAAGGAATACATGAAATAAAGATTAAAATCTAAGGTGATACACCAAAATAATGAGGAATTGAAAAGAAAACAGGATGGACATACAATGGGAAACCTAATTGCAAATATTTTATGTGCTCAACACAACTTCTTTTAGACTTATGCATTAATCTTAACAGGTTTGATCTACATACACATCTCAGGAAGGAAAGATTAATTTCACAGCTCTAAGATATAAGTGCAGAATTATAAAAACACAGTTAAAGACTTGCATAATCAAGAGAAAGATACAAAAATGAGAATAGTACAAACATGCACAACTAGCTTCCAAGGTAAACTCTGCGTTGCATTCCAGATTCCAATCGAGTTACCAAACATACATTAGTTGAGGAAGGATAGCTAAAAATCACAAACTCTTCTAGATGCATTATCTGAACTGTCTTCAAAAAAGGAAAAAAAAAACCCTATATATAGACTGTGTCAGCCCCCTTAGGGCTCACAAAATATCAAGCCCAGAAAAGATCTATCCTCAGATCTTTTGGATGAATTAAATGTTGCACCCCTACATGTCCATGGCAGTGAAGATTCATCCTTGGAGAAGCCCTCTGATCTTTCTACAACCACCGCATTCATTCCTCTGTCCTTTTGTCCTCTCGAACTTCCTCGACCGAACGCCTTGAATGCTACTGAGTTCACCATCAATTTGCGTTGCATTCATCCTATGTTGGCATTCTTCGCTCTGATCAGACTGCCATGGCTCGTCTCAACTTCTCCTGGTTGGTCAAGCGTTTTCCATGTGGGCTCGGCAGGCTGTCAAGCACTTTTTGAAAAGAATCGCATCTCGGCGAGACACTGAAAGTGTCTCACTGATGCAATTATGTCCTCTGCAACTTATCTGTATGACTCAAACTGTCGCTGAGACGTCATAACAAAAATCCTATCTCCTAGCGAGACCATCTGTTTCGGGGAGACCTTTGCCGATGTCTCCAGAAGTTATACCGCTGAGCTTCCCTTCTTCTGTCGGCCAGACATTCTTATCTCGGCAAGACCTTACACTGATGTTAAGTTCTTTCGATGAGGTCTTTACTTTCTAGTTGGTGAGACATGATGTGGTTGTTGAGACATCAAGATGAACTCCCCCTGTCTGCCTGAGCTCTCCTCACTTTGCTGAGACTCCTGCTGGTCGGGAAGATATCATACCGAAGGCGCAGATATGTCGAAGCCATATACTTCGGTGAGACTTTAGGACAGTTGCCAGGACCTCTTGGTGAAAGCCTCAACTCCTGGCGATACCGGATGTTTTGTTGGTGGGACCCCCACTTGTTTGCTTCAGCCATCAAGACCCCCTGGTCGAGGAGACCTCTTCTGGTCGGTAAGAGGTTGTGCCGAAGGCACTTTAGCTTGGTGAGGCCTCATTTCATCTATCGGAAAGAGGCCATTAGTGTCTCCCCAAATTCATTTTACCTTACCGAGCTCCGCTTTCCTTTTTCCAAGAGATCACTGAGTCGGGGAGACCTCTCTCAGACTTGGAATGCTATACCGAAGATCTTCATATTGGTGAGACTTTAACGGGTCGCTAAGACCATACCCGAATGCTTTGTCCTTCGGCAGGCTCCTTTCCCTATCGGGGAGACATCTTCAGATCAGGGAGACATCCTGGCGAAGTCCCTTAGTCATACCGAGGGGTTCTTTTGTGTCGGCGAGACTCCTACCGAAGACAACCATATCGAATCCCCCTCCCTTCCTTTCAGCGAGACTTCGCCTTCGCTAAGACCTCCTAGCAAAGCTCGCCTTCTTATGCTGAAAGCATCTCTCCATCTGAGGCTCCTCATACGTCGGCGAGACATTAGGAGTCGGGGAGACCTTACCCCAACTTGAAAGCTACACCGAAGGTTCACTGTTGTCAGTGAGATACCATCAGTCGCCAAGACTATATGCGAAAGAGATCTCATGTCGATAGGATCCCTGGTTTGAAGCACTCGAACTTAATGGAAACCCTTCTAGTCGGCGAGACCTCTGAAATGTCCTACCGACATTCTCCTTAGATGATTTTTATACTGAACCTCCCTTGGGTAGTTTCTCCCAATGAGTTCCCCATGACCTAGCAACAGATGTAGAGTCTTTGCCCTCATGTGAATGTTCCATTGGCCTCTCGAAGATCTAACATATGATTATCTTGCCTGATTTAACTGTAGGTGAAATATAGGCAACAATTCCAAGGTTATGTGCCCATCTCACCTAGAAGTAAAGGATAGAAAAACCTCAAGGGAGAATGCAAATGGATTTCAAGTTTCATTGAACTTGGCTAGAACTAAAAAACACCTAAAACTAGGAAATATAAATAATTTCTTGAAAAATTTAGGTTTTTAAAAACCCCACTAATATGAAATTCTCTCTATTTTTTAGGACTCATACTAATAATAATTTTCTCATTCAAGAAACAAAAATAATATATAAACATTTGATACTTTAAAGAATAAGGTTCAGATTGTAACACATTCAAATAGGATCGATGTGTCAGGGGATTCCAAAGGATCTTCTCTCTATGGAATCCATAAATTTAATTAGGATTTTATTTATTTATTTATCCCCATCATGTTGCTATTCATATTTCTTATCTCAAACAAAAACTCTCATGCATATTTTCAAAATTTTATGCCTCAAAATCTATAGGGGAAAGAAGAAATATTTTGGTAGAGATCACTACTTTGAGAGATTTGTATGGTAACACTAGGTGGATCATTGATATAGATTTAAGATATCCCCTTTATTTTAGTAATAAAATGGGGGGTTATTAGACCCAAATGGATAGTATGGATGACTTTGCAAAGATTATTTTCTCATGTCTAGTGTTCAATAATGAATTATGAGGAACTTAGTATACTTGGTTGAGCAAAAGCAAGAGTTTTTCTTTGATCAAGTTCAAATTCATAGACATTTTACCTTGTTGGAATAGCTATTCTCTCAATCTCAATATTTCATCCCTCCCTATAATTATATCATTCCATTTATAATGTGGTATTTACTTGTAAACTTGAAGGAAAAAATCAAGGAGTGGTGAGTTATTCATATTTCTAGTAAATCTATGTTCAAATGCATGTAAAAACTCAAAAGCATCAGGATGAGCTTAAGATGTTGGAACATATATTCATTTGGAAATATCTTCATTGGTAAAAGGGAAATTTATAAGATTTGGAAAGAATTAAACAAGAAATCAAAATATAGTGAATGGATTAAGAAATATTTGAAAAAGAGAGAAGTCTCATTTGGAAATTAAACTCCTCCATTTCTATGGAAGAAACCTTTTAGAGTCAAATATATAAATCTCTATTACTCAAAGAGGGGGATAAGAATATAAAAAAGTTCCACATCAATTCCTTAAAGAAAAAATGTTGCAAGGTGTGAGCCCTTGGTCTCCTTTTGCTATGTAGCATAGTGCTTGGGTTCATGAAATGGATTAACTACCTCTCATGGATTCATTAACTCTAGCAGTTGTATTGGGAATTAACAAGTCGATCTTTTGGTGCAACGACAAGGTCATCTTTGCAAAAATTGGTATCAGAGCCTAGGTCATGGGTTCGAACCCCTCGCTTGCATTGGGGAGGGGATTGTGCAAGGTGTGTGCCCTTGGTCTCCTTGTGTTGTGTAGTGCAATGCTTAGGTTCGTGACATGGCTTAACCACTTCTCGTGGATTCATTAACTCTAGCAGTTGTATTGGGCATTAATAGGTCAATCTTTAAAAAATACTATCTTGATTAGATAAATTATATATGAGAATAATAATTCTATCCAAAATGAAAAATTTATTAAGGATGAAGCAATGACATTTAAAAAAAACCTCATCTCAAAAGATAGAAAATAAATATATTTATTGGATGAAGTTATCCTTAATCTTATCCCCCCTTTGGTTTCTATCGAGAATGATAATTATTTAATGACCAAGATTATGGAAGATGTAATTAGATATGTGGTATTCTCCTTTAATTTATACAAGAACCAATTTCCTAGTAGATTTCCTCATTACCTTTTCCAAGCTTACTTGGAGGTGGTTTACAAATATGTGGTTGATGCTAAAAATATATTTATCTCTTTAATAGAGGTCCTCAAGAAATTGAATAATTTTATTTTTTCTTATAACCAAGAATTAAATAACCAACGACTTCTATAATTTTTATCCTATAATCTTATGTAACTATCTTTAATTTTTTGTTTTTAAAATATTGGCTATGTGATTGCAAAAAATTATTTCACACATTATTTCTCTTTAGTAGAGTGGCTTCATGAATAATCATCAAATTTTGGTTTCTACTATTACCATCCATGAATATTTCCATGCCATTGAAAAAAAAATAGCATGATTCTTAACCTAGATATGAAAAAAGCTTATGATCATATTTCTAGAAAAATCATGGATTTTGCGTCCATAAGGTTTATCTTTAGGTCAAGGCACAGGAAGATAACCTTGATTTATGTTTCAATCCTAAATTATTATGTTATAATAAATGTCCCTCCTTGTGGTTTCTCTAGTGTCATTCATAGCCTTAGATAGGGTAACCCTTATTCCCCTTTCTATTCATCTTTTTTGATGAATTCGTCGATATTTTTTTTTAGCTCACTTGTAGCTATGGGGAGAATAAAAGGTTTTAAGTTAAACTCTTTGGTTAAGCCTATTAATCATAAAAAACAATTTATGATAAAATTATCATGGGAAAGGAATTATAATTAAAGCCACTAAATTTTTTTTAAAAATTACTTTAGAATTATCAAGAGGCGTTAGGCACAAAATTCAACCTTGCCAAGAGAAATGCTTATTTTATTAAAACTTCTTTGATTTTGACAAAAAGAAAATTTCTAATATACTTGAATTTTTGGAGTGTTATATTTTTACCACCTACTTGTGCCTTCTTTTATTCATTGGATCCTTTTGTAAGGGTCATGGATGAAAATTATAGATAAATTCAATACAAAATTAGCTACATGGAAAGATTCTCTTCTTTCATAGATAGGGAAGCTACAACTCATCAAGTATCCTCTATAGAATCTTTTAGTATATTTTATGTCGATGATCATTAGTCCTTCAAAAATAGCTAAAAAAAAAAAAGTAGATAAAAAAAATTATCCTCTAGAGAGACATGAAGGAAAGGAATAGATTTACTAGTAGGCATTCCTCCCTAAGTATTATAGTGGGATTTCATTGAGAAATATCAAACAATTTAATGTTTCCCTTATTACTAAGAGTTCTTGGTGTCTCATCACTAACTCTAAGGAATGGAACTTCATTAAAAAATATAAATATATTAGGCTTAATGACCCTCTTTCCTTTCTACACGAGGATATTCATATTAGTTTACTCTCAAATTATTCATTTTAGCTTCCCCTATCATGAATTTTCTTACTTTGATCAACTAATGAAACATTATTTTGAAGTTACTAGATATAGGAATAGCCAGAAACAATTTCTCACTGCCCCTATTGACCTTGCCCCTTTTCTTTTCAATATTTATATTTTTCATAAAGGTTTCCCTATTTCCCAATATCTAGAACTTGACTCCCTTGTTTGGATTCTCTCCTCTTATAGGTATTATTATATCTTGGGGTATTCTTCATCCCTTTATGTTAGCCCACCTTGTCCCTTTTAGGCCAATATATTATTGAAACCTCTCACCTTGAAGGTTAATATGTTTCTTTGACTCAATAATCAAAATACAATTCTCTTAGTGGACAACCTCACTAAATTAGGTATTATTCATGTTGATAGATGCACCCTTTTGTATTTTGAGGAGGAATATTTCATATATTCATTGATTGCATACCCATTCTCTTTAATTATGTGGGGTCACATTATCTCTATGTTTAATTTCACCTAGGTTCTTCCATCCTCTTTTCTAGACCTCATTCACCAATGGTATTCTCCTTTTATCAAAAATTCTCATTTTTTGTGGTTTATCATTACTAACAATGTTTTGTGGAGTCTTTCGCTAGAAATGAATGATAGAGTGTTTGTAGGTGTCTCAAGGCCTAGTTTTAGAGTCTCATTGCTATCCCCTTCTCTATCGAGATTAATTTTTTTCTATCATCTATAATTTCTCCATCCATCCTTGTTGTATTAATTTCACTCCTTTGGAGTCCTTGGTTTCTAAGGGATGGTGGTTATAAACTTCTAATAATCCCTACTCCCCCACACCTCACTTCATTTCATGTAATCTCAAACCCAAACCAAATTGTTGTAATATCAACTTTGATGAAGCTTTGAAGGGTAATATGAGCTTAGTAAGAGGTAGTGGGTTTCTTTACCATTAATCTATATTTTTAAAATTGTCACTTTGCTAAAGCTTCTATAACTTTTTAGGATTTTTGTTAGCTATAAATATAAGGGTTATCCTCCTAGATGTGAATAGGTATTCATTAAGTATTTCCAATTGTATCCTTCAATCTTGCCCTCCTAGTTGGACTATAGATGACTAAATTAGTGAATACTTGTTCCTCTTATCTAATTCTAGTAAGGTGGTCATTAATCATGTGTTTTAAGAGTGCAAGAAACTTTTTTTTTTTTAATTTTACAAAACCATGGAGTTAAAATTGAGGGTATGAATATATATGTTTTCAATTATTACTTTTCTTAGGAGGTGGTGTATATCTCCCTTTTTGACAATATAAGTCACTCATGATAACAAGACATCATTTTTCCATTGATTAATAACTCTATTCATCATTTTTTATTATGGTGTAAGGAAAATTAATTTAAGATACCTCCATTCTCTCCATATTATATTTTTGGGGATTCTTACCATCTTCATTATGGTCATTGGAAAGCTTCTTATAACCATAATAGGGAATTGAAAATTGGAAAAATAAATAAATTAACATCTAATTATCATGCGAGGGGACTACAATAGGTTGGATCCCTTATCTTGTGATACTTTCAAGAACAACAAGATTTAGAAAATAATCTAAAGGTGGGTCTTACCCATTACATGGAAATACTTAGTTCTGTTGATCCCACCTTATTGATAGATTTTGTAGCCAATTAGAACTTGAGAGTGTTCAATGTTCATAGTTTGGAGCTAAACCTTTATAAAATGATCATTGTTAAGCTCACTATCCCATCAAGTGAGAAAGGAAATTTATGTAAGGATAGGAGGAATGGTGAATTTTGAAGTTGGAAAATCAACTCCATAGATCCTGAAGATCCCCTACAATCAAACACCTCTCACAAAAAGAGAGAATAGAAAAGCTATGGAGGCAAAGAGTTATTGATCCAAAAAATCATGAATCATAATTGATGTGTATCTTAATGATTGCACAATAAATAATCGTTATAAAAAGGATAATAAACATAGAAACCCTAGGTGAGGATGAAACAAGATCATGACATGTGTCCTTGTCCTATGATGTGAGATATAAAAAATAACATGAACTTAGATTAAGTAATTAGAGTGAAAAGGAACATAATAATTAGGTAAATAATTAATTAAGAAATACCTTTTACTCTAACACCCCCCTTAAGTGAAACTTGGGGAGAATCTCAAAAATATAAAGATGAATGCATGATGGGTCCTAACAAACAAGGCCTAGTGAGGTACCCATGTACAAACAATCTAATCTCTCACAATCAGAGAAAAGGAGAAAAAACTTATGGGAGAAAACTCCTCCCCAAAAGAGAACTACAAGTGAAGGTTTAAGAAGTCTCCAAACAAGATTATCCCAAAAGAGTAGGAACAAAGGATGAACATGAAGAACACCATGAAACATGAAGAAGATGCAAACACTATCGAAGAATGATTGCTATAATATTGAAAAAATAACCTCCTCTAAAATTAGGATGAAGGTTAGGATCAATAAGAAAAAAATTATCTCCATGAGTGCCCCCAATGATATTACTCGAATCAGATGGAAAAAAAAGGTAAAAAATTTGGAACTTGAAGATATAGATGGAATAGGTTGCAAAAGTCTAAAGAACACTGATCAAATGTAAAATGGAATTTTTCCTCCATAAAATAGGAATATAAAATTTTCTATATGGTAAATATCTCATCTCATTAAAATACATGGGTAACCAGCTACTACATCTTCCTAGTACATAGGAACAAAAACTAGATACATAGCTCACTCCAAATCAAAACCAAGGAAGTATTAGCACCAATAGTATGATACCACCCATAATATGGAGAAGGGAGAGATATGAAAGGTCCACTGAAACTAAATTCCAAAATGTAGTACATGAAGAAGAACTAGCAACATCAAATGGTGCATGGAGAAGTACCAACATTTGAAAAAGGGTGTGCAAACAAAATGCACTCACATGAAGGTTGAAAAGGTTGTGATTACAAATAAGAAAATTACACAACAAACCCCCCATCACACTTTATAAAGTAGTGCAAGTACAATAATGGCACAACATGTGCAAGATCCTGATGATACATGTACAATGCTGAGGAACTTTATTTTACTGTGTTTATAAAACATAAATTACATGCAAAAGATGTCTACAATGCTCAAATAGGAAAAAAATATATTGAAATACATGTAGAACAACCTAAAACAAGTCATCCCACACAAACAAAAAATTTCCAAGAGCTGAAACATACAAGTAATTCAATAGAGCATAAAAACACAAAAAAATGAATAAAATGTACCTAGAGATGAATTTGGAAAATGTGCATGGATGGCTATGAAGAGCTCTGAAAGATAGTCCCAATGCCATTGTAACTTGAAAATGAAGAAACTGGTCAAAATTTATGAGCTCGGGAGTGAAAAAAACACATATAACTTCAATAGGCTATAGAATGCACCAATAGAAAAAATAGAGATGAGACATATACCATTGGAGATTTCATAGAACTAGCTTTCTAATAATATCTCATTCACCAAATTTTGATATCATATGCCCAAGTTATGGCCAAAAGAAAAAATAGCTCCTTTAGGGCCAAAGAGGGCTTGAAGGGGCCTTATTGGTAGGCCATACCGCTAATGTCAGTGGAACATTCTTAGAATATTCCCTATGGTAGCAAAAAAACTCACTCCCCAAAAAACTCGCTAGTTAAATACCTCATGCCAAAATATGCTATAAAACTCTAGAATATTTTAGTTGCTAGGTGCTCATAGATTTAAAAATAAATAAAATAATAAAATAAAAAATATGGGGTGGGCACCATTACCACTGATTGAGCAATGGACAAGAGGCCCTGCTCCCATGGTAGTCAACTCAATGGAATCACCGTAGCTCTGCAAGTTGTGGTATATAGACCACAATAGTTAGTTGCCTATAATTGTGCCACTTATAATAACAATGGTGCTAAAAAAAGTTCCCAATATATTTTTTTTATCTTTTTAAATTTTTTTCGTACAAATAGCCAAACCAAGGTCCCTAGTAATTTTTTTCCCTTGAAACTCTCATAGAAAAATTGGAAAAATTTAGAGTGAAAACTCATCGAATCAACCTTCTAAACACAACGATGAGGTCCTTTTTGCACCAAAATTCTTCAAAATTGTAGTTACCCTTCAAATTTGGAAACAATAGAAACTTCTTCAAACCCTTGTAGATCTAACCTCTGGAGTCCAAATCAAGCCAAATAAAAGGAAACTCTAACTTTTTTGACAACCCTAAATCCAATGGAAGACTTTGTTTTGGTCTAGGATGTACTGAATGATAACTCAAGGAAATAAATCTCTTAAAAGAAGGAGAGGGGATTACAGGTCTAGAGCTCTGACACCATGTTGAAGTTGGGAAACCAACTCCATAACTCCCAAAGATCACCTGCAATCAAACATCTAGCACAAAAAGAGACAATAGCAAGGCTATGGAGGCCAAGATCTATAGATCCAAAAAATCATGAATCATAATGAATGTGTATCTTAATGATTTTACAATAAATAATCTATAATGCCCCACTAAGGGACCCAGTGGATTAACACAAAAGACCTCAAACATCAAGCCAATATTTTTTTTAAGAAACTAAAGTGACACTAACTAATGCAACTCAACAAAATAACATGGATAACATCATTACATTAATATCATATCATAATCACATTATGACCTAAAAGTAACATTAATCGTAGCCCACCTACACACCTATCCACCATGGTCCCATAACGTCGCTACTATGACACATCTACACTAACTAAACCAACAGAAAGGTATGATACACTAAGAACACATCCAACCAATTCCTTGAATGTAAATTAAATCTCATACAACAAATTACATATGATAACATGTAACTTAATTATAATTAATCCTCATCTAACACTATGCTAATATGAACCTAATCCTAGACAACACCAAGAAATAGGTACATAAAGATATATCACATCTACTGCTAAATTAAGCTCATATGCATCATAAATATATCATTCCTATGTTAACCTTTCCATCACATAATAAACAACAATAAATATATATATATATTCAAGATTACATCACTTCATTTACTTTTCCTTTACAAGAATGCTACAACGTACAAGATTCATTCATCTGAGAGGTACATATATATAAGATCTATATTGGACACAATTTTCTTAGAAATATCATCAGCACCATAAAACTAGCTCTGGAATGAAGTGGAAGGAAAGACTCTCCATGTTGCACACGAACCGAACCACCTAAAACCCAATGGATGGTTGGAAAATACCACCCTACCACGTGGAACTTGAGGCCCACTCCCTCCATGCTAGGAGACAACACTAGGCCCCACACACAAGCAAGCAATAGAAACAACAAGTAGCTAACACTAAACATCCAAAGGGGACTACCTAAAACAAGAATCAACTAAAAATCACAAAGACTTTCAGATACTTCTAGAGGCCCTACACATAACACAAACTAATAGGAAACCCAAAAGCTTATCATTATAGCACAACACATATAATGAAACACATTACATCATTTGCATAATCTTATAACATGAAAACCAACTTTTAATTTCTCTTTCATAGCAGTTCATAATCAAGACCAACAATGCATATCCTTGGTACAATTGATCCTTACACAGAATAGAAGACCCAACACATAATTTCACAAATAGGAAGGGATTATCAACATACATATAGTAACACATTCAAGTACAAATGATACAACACAATACAAATCAAAGGATAGAGCTATGTCCTCCTATACAACCTTTAGAACTGAACTAATTTCCTCTTCACAACAGTCAAGTCTGTCAGCCATAAAACAATCAAATCAACTCTAAATCCAAATCCGTAAAAAATCCATTTCAAATTTGACCCTCGAATAATCAATTACATGGTAAGAATTGACTAAAAACTACTCAAAAATTTACAAAATGCAAAACAACAAACAACTCCCTTAAAAACCCTCTTTTTGACATATCCGGTTATAGTCAAACATCAAAATGAGAAAACCCAACATATGGCAGAATTTCATAACTTGAAAGAAACACTTCAAAACATTCAAATAACATATTCTATAACATCCATATATATCTCTATAAATTTAAAACACAAATTATAAATTAAGTACATAACCTACCTCAAAACATGAAAAATTTGAATGCAAGATGTTGAAAATTGAAGAAGCTTTCCAAACCCAAATCTCTAATCCAAAGCACAATCAAAAATCAGAATTCTACACAATCTAGCAGAAAACCCATTTCCCTCAAATCATAATTAAATTCCAAATCACTCTCCTCCAAACTTCGATTCAAAACCACTCAGAATTTCCCAAAAACCTTTAAAAATTCCTTCAAAACCATGTAAAATCTCTCCCTTTTCTCTCCATTCTCAAAACCCCCCAAAAATCTCTTCAAAATCCTCTAAATTTCATGCACAAAAAAATGAAAGTCCAATTTCCCAAATTTTTTCCATAAATAAAACTAATTAAATTCAAAAAAAGAAAGAAAAACATAAAAGAAAGTAACTTTCTTTGTTTTTCCCCAAAAGACTCTTCTTTTCCAAAATAAAACAAGGAAATAGAATCCTCTCGCAAAATAAAATATTAAAATATTAAATTAAAGCACCTATCCTCATCCCACTAATGAAATAATTAAAATAAAATAAATAATCAAATTAACTCATTTGCTTAGGGTTTCCCACCAAATAAATTCAAAACATTATAAAAGAAAAAAAACCTCCTTAAAAATAGCCACTCCACCAAAAGAGTAAATCAAAACACAAACATAACATATGCTTACATATTAATATTTAAATATTTACTAATAAACATATTAATATTTAATAAATAACATTAGAATATGTTAATATTTATAACCTTATTTTCATAAAACATAAGACACATATAATCATAATAATATTAATAACCAATATTCATTCACACCAAAGAATAACCATAGCAATATATATATATAATAACATTAAATCACACCTCAACACATTAATAACAATTATAATAACAACTAACATGATTGACCCAATATCTAACTTCTCACATAAAAGAGACATTCACATCAAACATAAATAATAAGAATGATCACAACAGTGACTAACCTAACTTACCAAAGGACTTAGCACTATTTGAACTGAATCCATACTCAAAGCTAGACATTAGAGTCACACAATCACACAACCCAACATAAACATTCACACAAGTACAACACTCCAACCATAGGGTATAGGAGGTCGGGCATTGTCCCATGACAACCCGGAAAGGTGGTCACACACTAAATCAATTGTCCCTAATTGAGGATAATGGTTAGGGTTAAGTTATACTTGGGCCTAGATGTTATCTCCTCAACCACCATTGGGATTAGAGGCACACTCAAACCTGCTAATTTAAGTGGAGATGTAGCCTAGTACCTATTCACTCAAACATACAAGTTAAATCACATGTGCATAATAGTCATAGTACTAGGAAAGGAACTCTAACAATCGTATCTCATTCCTATATGTCCCCCATACACCCAATGGTACGATTTTGCCATTTCCACCTATACTAACAACATACTACTACATCACTTAACTATCCAAATAAATCTCTGCATAGCAATAATAACATGACAATATACATCATACTCACTAAAGCACTAACAAAAGCTCATGTCCCATCTGCAATCTCAATGCTTGAACATAAGTCAATACATCTCCATGACAATAAATATAATCACAATCAAAATCATAATGACATGTCAACACAATAATAATATATTAGAATCAAGTGAAACCCCCAAAGGTAACCAAAGCACTCCCATCACATCAATATGTCCATAGCATGCATCCTAGTAATGGTCATGTCTGAGCACACATTGATAAACATATCCTTAAACATATATAATAATTCATATCTTAACCTTCACACGTAGTCCATAAATTCATAATATACAACATGAATTTCTTAACATCATTAGCACATACCTTTAAATATCCCTATTATTTTACCTTCATCTCCAAGTTCCAAAGCCAGACTACCTACACATCCATGGTGAGAATGGAGGGGCACTACAAAATCCTTATTAAAGGATAATAAACCTAGAAACCCTAGGTGAGAATAAAACAATATCATGACATGTGTCCTCATCCTATGGAATGATATACATTAAAATAACATGACCTAAGTAAGATTAAGTAATTAGAGTAAAAAGGGACCTAATAATTAAGTAAATAATTAATTTGGAAATACATTTTTCTCTAATAGTGAAAAGGTGGTCAACACTATCTAAAGGAGGGTAAAGTGTTTATTAAGATACAAATAGGTTATACTAGGATTTATTTGCCATGTTTGTGGGAAGAAATAACTTTATAAATCATGAGGTTCATTACTTTTGAGATCCACTTCCAAGTATTATATAACACCATTTCCCCTCTTAAACCATTTTAGACACAACAATAAGGACATTTCCCTTTAATTCTCATTTTTCATTAGATTACTTGGTGTTAGAAGCTAAAATAGTCAATGGGTACTCTCCTCTACACTAATATTTAATATTTTATTAATTAATTATAGCATGTTTCATAACTCTAATCCTTCCATTTTAGAGCACACTCCTTAGATCTTATATATTTTTCCCTCCACCCATCTTATGTTGAAAGAATAAAGAAGGAGCCCTTTAATGTGTTGTCATTGATGTCAAAATTAATTGTTGATATTTACATTGATCTGGTGAACAAAGTTGATTCGCTAATGGAGATACCTTGATCTGGTATTTTGGTCTGCACACTCTCATATGATAAGATCTAATTATGTGGTGATAGTATGTTGTTCCTGACAATAATTTACATATGTGTTCAAAATTTTAGTTGGTTTGGATGTATAATATATAAGTGACAGTAGTTCGGCATACAATTTTTGGCTATGTAAAATGCAAGTGGGTATGTGTAAACCGTTCTATGTTCCTCCAGTGATAAGAATAAGATTTTGCAATTTTGGGAGATTTCTTACAGGTTTCAACATATTGTGTATTCCAAATGGTGCATGATTATGTGTTCAAATCATTGGTGTTGATCAGTTAGCATATTTTGTGATTAGGTCTATTTCTTGGCTGACCTAATGCTTGGTGTGTGTTGCGGTGATTAAATATGTAATGCAGATGTTAGTGAGATCTATTTTAGGTCCATGCTGACCTAAATCAAGTATTGCACATTTTGGTTTAAGCACAAAGGTTTTTTTATTCAAGTGTGGAGCCGACAAGGAAATTTTGATTTAATCTAGGGCTACATCTAATTAGGCCGACCTAATTGATGTATGCAGATGAATTGGGTATATATGTAAGACATTTTTGAGGTTGTAGGAGAGATGAAATGTGAGTATATGAATTGTGTATGTGTATGATCCAAACAATAGCAAATATATTGTGAATATTGAGTGACTATAAAGAAGAGAAGTGTTTTGTATTCTATATTTGATAAAGTGCATGAAGTCAATATATTGAGCTTCAAAGGAACTGAATTCAACATAAGGAAGGTGCATTTTGTATCAGTTCACATATTGGATGTGTGGCCATTCTATCTTCTATCTTTTTTTTTGTGGTTGTGATCCCTATTAGACAATGTGTCCTAGCATTGAGCCTTTTTTATAATATCTTATAACCAGTTATAATATATTGTGAGCTAATCCTCACAGTGATTTTTCCCTTTTTAGTTTTTCCACGTAAAAATACTATTTTTCATGTGTTAAGTGATCTTATGATTGTTTCATGCTTTCATTCATTATTGCTATTGGATGTGTTTTGTTAATTAGATGGATTATAATCAAATGGTTTAATGGAATACTGATTCACCCCCCCTCTCAATATTTTGGGTGTTCAACATCCTACCCAAAAAGGAAAGCATCTTTCCCTACTCCCTCCTTGGTTTCACCTCCCCTTTTTTATCCTACTTCACTATTGTCTAAGATGCCCCTTAGCTCTTATGATTTAAAGGAATAGGAGAAAAATTCAAACTTGGGATAAAATATAATTTTTTTGAGGTTGAATCCCTTAGGGTTAAGTATTTGATGTGAGGAGGGATTTGTAGGGTGATACCCCTAAAATAAAAATGTAAGAAGATAAGTAAATTAATGTGGTACCCAAATCTTGGAGGTTGATGGTCTCTATCTAGGGTCAAATTATTTGGAGGATAGATATCACTACCTATCCTCATCTATAAAGATTCATTTTGTCATATATTCCCCAACTAATAAAATAAATTAATTGCACAAGGAAATTGAAATGAATCACAAGGTGTTGAAGTGGTTCTTTGTGGATATTAACATAAATAGGATTCAAAGATCCCTATTGTATGATTGGAAACCTAAGGAGGAGCTTCTCACTTTGAAAGAGTATTTGGTCAAAAATAATGTGAAGCTTAATAGGATGAAGGTTGAAATTATGGAAACAAAAGTAAACATTTAGAAAATTGTGAAATTTAGCAAGGCCAATATCACCAATTTATTCAACAACATAAAATATTTACATGATAAGCTCTAAAATATTAATTAATAATTCTAAAATAGATTGAGTGAATGTACAAGGGAATACAAGGGTAAGGATGCTAGCACCTTGACAATAAAATCCATGATAACCCATCTTTAAGCCTTACAAGATGAGTATGTGGCTATCATACCTTTCAAAATATTTGGTGTTGTGTCCTTTCTATTTTTTTTTGTTTTTAGTTTTATATGGCTTTTATTTCTAGTTGTACTTGAGATTATGCTCTATTGAAATTATTAATTTAAGTTATACTTATGTTATGGTTTTCAAAAAGCTTCCTTGAATGATTTTTGTTAACTTGGTTGTAGAAGGTTTAGGACCTTTTCAAAATTACCATCCTTACCTTTTATAAAAAAATAGGACTCTACAACCAATACCAAGGAAATGGAAACAATAATTGAAATAAATAAAGAGAATGAAACAAAAAAAATAGTGAAGGTTTCAATTCTCAAAGAAAATAACTTCCTAGTATACTATAGATAATATAGTAAAAATATTAAATGAGTAACTTCTTGAAATTAAAAATAATAATAAAACCTTATCAAAGATAAAAAATGATGAGAAATAACTAATTTTTTTATTATTACAAAATATTAAGTTGAATTAGATTCTCTTTCTAAAATTCTAGCAATGCAAAACAACAAACATTAATAAGAAGGATAGAATAAAAAAATTAAATAAATTAAATAAATGGTTATAATGTTAGAGAAGAAAATAAATAAAAATTACTTTACAATTTGACTAATACTTTGATATTTATTTGTTAGAGTGGAGGCCCTTTCAAAATCTTCATTTTTTATCATTAATAAAAAATAAAAATAAAAATTTATACAATATTATTACTCTTAATCTAACTATTTGGAAAAAGATAACACAAATATAATATAATAACCCAAACAAATGAAAACACAAAAATAAATACTATGAAACATAAGACATAAATATTAAAACTTGTAATAATATAAAATATTAAGAACATGTCATTATGCTAAAATTAAAAATATTAAAAAAGGAGAAAAAGGTAAATAAATTAAAGGTAGGGAGAAAACTAAAATATTAAAAAGTACTACAAGAAGATTGAATTAAATTGTAGGAGAGCTAGTGAAAAGAGAGAAAACAAGAGGCATGCTAACCAAATAATATTTTTAAGAGACCACTTGAAAATATAGGAAAATCTATCGAGGGGAACCAACCAAGAATAAAAGGGTTTTAAGGTTCCAATATGCTAGACCAAGAAAAGACATGAGCAGAAAAATGTAATAGACCATGACACTATGCCAAGGATATAAAGGAAGTGTGAGGTTAAGAATAGAGAAATGGAAGATGATGATAGGTCAAGAGAGGGGGGAAATGAGGTAGGAGGAGAACCCTTGAGAGAGAGGAAAGAAGAGGGAGGGATATCACAATAGAGGAGAGGAATAGTTCTAAATATAATTCAATAAAGGTGGCTAAGGAGAACTCATGCTTGTTATCAATGATTGACTTATCATGGGAATTTATTTGTAATGTTAAATTTTTTTATAAACACAAATCTATCTAGGAATTAATGCCTATCACAAAATTAGAATTACAGAATATAAATATTTAATATATTGGAGCATATTTTAAAAAGGTAAATTACAATTATATTGAGCTCTTAAATCCATAAATTGAGATGATATGGCCCAAAGGAAAAAAAATAACTTTGAATCACTCTCGATCGAGAGGTGAGTTAACTTAGTGTAACAAAGACAAACATAACCTTGAATAAATAGTGGTGACACATAACTACTATTAATCAAGGATTATGAGGTAGTGGTGGTACATGTGTACCCCAAGTCAATATGGATACATGCCATTATTAACTACATAGATGATAATATTTATAAATTCATATATTAGAAGTAAACTAGGATGTCCTAAGAAATAAAAGACCTATTAGTTTGTAGATAATGCCATTATAGTTTAACCAATTACATTTCTATTCATGGTCACTTGGCTTAGTAACAAGTCCATGGAGATAGGGTAGTAGATCTCACTCAAGTTAGTAATTATGTGTCCCTTATTTCTATGATGAAGATTTTCCTTTGTCTAGGTAAATAATAAAATGGTAAAAAGAGGTTCCAAAAAAGCATGTTTGTAGCCCCCTAGAATGGAATTTTGTCTTAGTTCATCACTTTTACCAAATTAAAATTCTAATGTCCTATGTTTCCTTAGGTATGCCTAAATATTATAAGAAAGAGTAGATGTTTTGACATAGCTACACATTAAAATCCAAAATATTGATAACATTTGCAAAGAAATTTACTTTTATTTTCTTCTTCTATAGGTTCAATTTTAGTTCCATGTGCAATATTATGAAATTCTCTAGACCTTAGTAGCATATAAAATTGCCATTTCTAGGAAAATTAATTATATCATGTGAAATGTGTCATAGTTGATAGATTCATAATGTTAATTAGAAAGACAAGTTTCAAGTGAATGGAAAAATATAATCACATAATGAAATCTTCATTATTAGATCATATAAAAATTACCCCCCTCAAATAAAATATCCATTAATTCATGTTTGCAATGCATGATTGCATAAACTTCATACTTTCTCAAATGAGTAGTAGATGATATTTTATACTTAGCTCAAAGAAAATTCTATTTAGATATACTACGAAGTACCAAAGAATATATTTCAAAACATGCACAAGTGACACCGTATGTAGAAAAAATACATTATATAGAAGCATGAATAAATAGCTTTATAGGAATGCATGAATAAATAACTTTCTAGTTATTATAAGAATTCAAACAATGAACACTTTATCATCAATGCATGTTTACAATGTATGATTTTATAACCCCCTCGCCTTCTCCAACAATTTATATTTAGTACAATTAAAAAAGCCAAAAAAAAATTATTTAAAATTATGCACAAATGGAATCATATGTAGAATTAAATTACATCATATAATGATGAAAACATATCTTTCCAATTCTTATAAGATTTCTAAAATGGATAACTAGGTTAAAAAAAAAGTCATTTTTTTATAAAAGTGCTTAAAGGTGAAAATATTCATAAGAAGATTCCTAACATTTAAAGATATGTATAATAGGATAAAAAGAGGGAGGGGTCAATGGAATATTTGAAGGAAAATCATTAACCTCAAATTAAGACATACTCCACCAAACTTTATCCTAAAAATTAGCGCTCACTTTACAAATGAATTAAATTAGAAAACTCCTAAAGTGGATGGATCTCACTTTACAAAATAAATTTACAAAGAAAGGATAGCACATTGAAAATGGTATATTATTATTTTTTAAATATGACCTTAGTTTATGTCCACGAATGGTTCTTTGATTTGATAGATAAGAAAGACTTTAACATGAGGTACATGGAGGAAATGAAAATGTTAATGTGGTCATAGATGATGAAAGTATTTAAAGGAAGTTGAGTTGATTAAAGTTTCCATGGATTTAATATGTACTAGTAGGTACTATTAAAAAAGGAAAGTACATATACCTAAAATCATTCATGCCATCAACTAAAATATTGGTAGTAATTAGCTTTTTAGTTACTAGCATGAGTATAAGTCAAGGATTCTCTGTATCATAGATTAATAATGTAAAAGTATAATGTTGAGATTGAAATTTTGCTTCAAATTGCATATTGTATATTGTCTATAAATAGTAAAGGAGATTTATAGTCAAACAATTTGGATGCAAGTAGTGTCAAAAATATCTTAAAGTGTTATGAAAAAAGGAAATAATTTAAACAAAGATAAAATAAACCTCTATTCTCATTGAAAAGCTTTTATGTGTTAAATTTATATAAGCCAACAATTGATCCTAGATGATTTGATTATTTTAGACATAATGGTGAGCTTATACTAGCTCCATCATTCATAAAATATGGCATAAACTTATGTTTGCATGCTTCCATTACTCAAAATGGGACTAGCCCTATAACATGATGGCTTTGATAAAATATTAAAATTTATCATAAACAATAATTATAACAAAGACCTAATGCTTATAAACTAATTGAAATATATAATTATAAAATAAAGATATTCAATATTTAATATAGAGGATCATATTTACAAAAACTAAATTATAGGTAAGAGTTCAATTCCTAGTCACTCTCAATAAAGAGATGAGTTAACTTTAAAATCTAACTAAAATAAAAGTGGCCTTAAGTAAATAAAGGTGACATCTAATTATAAAAAATCAAGCATTGATAAGATAATGGTATACCTCAATTCAAGGTGATCATGTCATTATTAGCTCTTTAGGTGAGGATAATGAAATATTCCAATATCCTATACAAACATAATAAATAGATACAATATTACACTTAGGATAAACACTATCCTGGGAAGTGTAATAAATACACCAATACTAAATTGTCTTTTGTAATATGGACAGGATATCTAATGCCAAATTTTTATAATAATATTTAGTGATAAAAATGTATAACCTCAACATATATATTGATTAAATCAATCAAATTGAGAGTATTCTGCACAAACATCATTGTCATCGGATTTACTATATATTAATAAAATTGAATTAAAACATATTCATTGAGATTATAGGGATTAATAATTTTTATACATTTTTTGAATCAATTATTGAAGGCTTTACTTGAATTATTCATCCCTTTTTGATATATGAAAACTATAGCATAGACTATCAAGATCTAGATGAATCCTAAATGTCTTAAAAATGACCACAAGTTAGGTCCATGAATTTATTGAAACAATTGATAGATTTATGTACCACTCATAAATATGTTTATCTCATGAAAATAACAATACATCATATGGTCACATCCCTATATTCCCTTGCATGAGCGTGATAACATCCTTAGAAGAAAAAAATCATCTTCAAGGGTTCTTATTACATAATGTTTAAGTTTAGGAAGAAATTTATTATTTAATGGTAAATAGAGAGCTAGATCTTGAATGCTAATTGAAGTGGAACCTTTGAGCTAAGTTACCTTATTATAAGAAACCTAAGATATTGGATTGAAAACTAATGTTGAAGCCAAGGGATATTCTTTATGTGATTAATTGATATATTTATTAAGCTCAAAATTTTCCTTGTTAGATATTAATTTCTTAAATTTGGTTAGACAAAGTAATTCAAAGTTTTTGAATATTGAATTAAAAAAGCTAAAGCATGTGGTAATTCTAGATTTAATTCACAATGGCCCTACTAATAGAACATAACTATTAATTTTATTTTCAACACATGAACTTAGGTAGAATAAAAATTTATCCTTTTCAAGGATTTTATTGCCTAGTCTAGGATACTTGGTTTAGGTAAATATTATTGTTCCATAAGAGGATATTGGTATGTGAGGACTATCTTGAGCATTCTTATAATAAAATCTCATAGGTTTGGGTCTCGATATATAATTTTTATTTAATAAAAATTCAACATTTTATCAATGCATGTAATAATGATTACCAATTAAGCACAATAAAAAGGATTTTCAATAAGCTTAAAATAATATTGAAAATATAATAAAAATAAAGCTAGTTTCTTCCTACTTTTTAACATAATTAAATTATTTTTAAAAAGTAAAAATAAAGAAGATGCCTCCTTTGGAAATGCCTTTCTGATACATAGGCCCTTAGTGGAAATGCCCACACTAATGAAAGGGGTGCCTCAGGAACAACTAATGGGAATGGTGAATGAGATAGTTGAGAAGGTTGAGAATGACATTTTGAATGAAATTGCAAAAGAGGTAGCTTGTGAAGAGGATGTTGAACTTGTCCCCTCTTCCCTGCCTATATCCCAAATGGAAGCGGTTAATAAACCTAAGTCTATCTCTCCAAAAGGCAAAACTAGGGGAAGGAATCCAAATAGTCATAAAATATAGGCACAAATTGCTACTGGTATTCAGACAACCCTGGAAAGAACTTTGCACTCTTCTAGCAAGTGGCTTTTATTTTCTAATGGAGATCAAGTTATAAATACTTAGTCTGAGGAGGCTATTGGGAATCATAAACACTTGGAAACCAACCTTAAGAAGAGGAGAGAGGACCTCTCTCCTTAGAAGCCATGAAGGCCCTTACGTGGAATGTTAGGGGCTTAAACGCCCCTAACAAATGGTGTTTAATTAAGCGTCAACTAGAAATTTTACAAATGGATGTGTTGTTCTACAAGAAACAAAATTCTCAGAGTCTCTTGCAAATGATGTCTTCAAGTTTTGGCATAAGTGGAAGTATTTTTGTGTAGCTTCAAATGGTGCATCTGGGGTTTTGGCAATCCTTTGGGATCCTAATAAGGCGGGTATTGATGTTTTTCATCAAGCAGAAAATTGGATGGGAGCTAGAATATCATGTAACTTGTCTGGAAATTTCTTTTGGTTGTTTAATGTGGATGTCCCTTCTGCTTCTCCTTTGAAAAAGTGCCTCTCGGATGAGCTCTCTATGGCTTTTATGCTTCTCCCAATGGGGGATTTAATTTTTTTTGGAGGGGATTTTAATGTTCTAAATTTATCAGAAAAGAAGGGTGGTATTATTTTGTCAAATAGAATGATTGAAGACTTTAGATCTTTTGTGAGTTCAAATAAGTTGTTTTATTGTGTGCCAAAAAATGGTGTCTACACGTGGACTAATAAAAGAAGGGATTTTTGCCAGATTGCAAAAAGATTGGACAAGTTTCTGTTATCAAATAATTGGCTCTCCTCCTCGCATGATTTCTTTGTTATTATTCATCTAGTTGTTGGATCAGATCATTTTCCAATCTCCATCTCTATTTTTCAAGATAGACCTATGGTAAAGCATCCTTTTAAGTTTGAGGCCATGTGGTTCAGGGATACTAATTTCATTCCCCTTCTCAAGGATTGGTGGCTCAAAGGCCCTTTTGTAAAAGGTTCCAGAATGTTTCAGTTGGTCACCAAATTAAAAAAATTTAGGGATAAGATAAAGGAGTGGAATATTAATCATTTCAAGAATGTGTTTGTGGAAAAGGGTAGAATTGAGACAAAATTATCAGATCTATATGATAGTATCATAAAAAATGAGATGGATGTTTCTTCGTTTGATAAGAAGACATTAAAAGCTGAATTGGATTAGGTTTTGAGTAGAGAGGAAATTTACTGGAGGAAAAAATCATGAGAGCTTTGGCTTAAATATGGTGGCAAGAACACTAGGTTCTTCCATGCTTCAACCAAGATTAGAAGGCAGTCGAATAGTATCCTATCCATCTAAGGGGAAGGGGGTGTTTCCCTATCATCAGCCAAGGATATTGAAGAGGAGGTAGTGATCAGATTCTTGAAGGGTCTGTTGGCACTTGTGGACACGGAAAAAGTAACCCTTCTAATTTTTCTCATGTTCAAGCCCTCCTAGTGGTTTTGTCTTGATTTTGCCTAGATTTAATTTTGTAATGTGGCCAACACATTCACATTAGGTCTTGGACCCTTGTGAATCATTAAGAATTCTAGGATGTCTTGTAAAAGTGTTGTGAAGTGTTGTAACCCACTTTCACACTTTTCTAGGACCCTTTCATTATAATTCACCTAGAAATAACCCCTTTTTATCACTTACCAAGTCTTATTTCAAAGTCTTGTAAAGAGTTGTAACAAACTCTCATGCTTTTCTAGACTTGTCATCACTAATTCAACCCTTTCTTATGTTTAAATGACCCCTTAATGCACTTTTTGGCCCTACTTAAGTGTATTTTTAAGAATATTCTCGTTAAACAACATTAAATTCACTTTAATTCCCGACACCTGGTAAAATTTCCTTGGTGGGACCAAGTCGCCACCTGGGGCGACTTAGTCCCACTTGGCACAAAATTCAAAATTATTTCAAAATTTTGGCGGGATATTATTTTCTAAACCTTAAGGTCAGCCTATGATGTGTTATTTTTGAGAAATATTGGAAAATCAAGTATAAATAAAGGTTTTTTCTCTCATTTTCACCCCCATTCATTATTCAAGCAATCCATTCATTTACTTAATCATTCTCAAGCATTACAAGCACTTTCAAGCATCCATTAGAGCATCCATTTGTGTATCTTCAGATTTCAACATCAAGGGTTTGGTGAGTTGTGACATTGCATGTTGTTCAGTCATCATTCTCTTTCTATTTCATTTCATTTTCTAGGGTTTTATTACCAAATTGGGGTTTGATCAAGGAAAACCTTTATTCTCTAACCCTTAA
>VDFB02274859.1:0-26713 GCA_007258455.2 Sequoia sempervirens
AGTCAAAAGTGTGTTTGTTTGGAGAAAATGTGGGCCCTTAATTAAAACCCATTATGCATTCTCATCTGTTGATGAGAATCCATGTTCCATGCCTCTTCTTTCCTCCATCCTTGACCGTTGATTAATCTTTTTGATCTCAACCCTTCATTTCTCATTTGCTTTCCTATAAATAGGACACTATTTGGAGAAAAATGGATCTGTCTTTCAATTTCAAAGTCATGTTGAATTCACTCACACTCACACTCTCAATTTACTCACATTTAGCTTAATTTAGTTTATTTTAGTTTCATAATCGCTTAAGGTATCCATTAATGGCTTTCATGCATCCATCTTAGGTTGTTTATAAATTAGGGTTTTCATATTTTAGCTAAGAATTAGCTTAGATTAGCTTAGAAATTGCATAATTAGATCAATTTTAGCATAGAATCATGTTAATTTAGCTTGCATCATCTTTAATTTAGCATAATTAGGTTTTCATTCATTTATCATAATGGTTTCATCAATTCTCTTCCATAGAATTGATTGAAACAGGCTCACTAATCACAAGATTGGGAAAGGGTCATTGTTCCACATCAATACAACACCAATTCCAAAACAAGATAAGTTTCAATGGGTTAGAGTAGGAATTTAACTATTTTCGTAGTTTGTAACTTTCAGTTTCAGTAAATGCTTAGTTTAACTTTCAATTTGAATGATCTTGTTTGTGATTGAGGTGTAATGGCTAAGTTATGCTTCGATTCATCATGGATCAAGTATAATCAAACCACCCTGACAATCCTCATCTCACAAGTGGATAGCTTTAGGAAGCTAATTAACTATTTGTAAGGGATAAAAGTATTGTGTAGCCTAGCTCATATAGTAGATGTAAATATTCTTATAGTAGCTAGTTGCACCCAATCCCTCACTAATGCTCAAAATAAAATTGGAAGACAAGCCTCCTCTTCAACAACCTATGATGTAGGAAAAGGGATATAGGGTATAAATCACACCTCTTCCTATATCACAATGGAAAGAACTAAAATTGATCTCAAACGCCCACTTGGATACTAACCTCAATGAAAGAGCCAAAATGGTGGACCAGGGTTTTGGTTCTTTCTTGTGGGGGATTTGATATTTGATTAATTGATTGTTAATTTATTTATGTTGATAATGTAAAGATTCACCTAGATTAACTATGGAAATGCAACAAATTATTATGATTTCAATAAAATGTAGAAGTGAAAGCTAGAAACAAAGTTTAGAAGAGTAGAGTGCAGACATAGAGGAACCTAGAATATAGATATAAGCTTGAAATGGCCAAATAGGGTCCCTGGTGCACTAGACCTAGAAGTGCGCACTTAGAATCAAAATCCAAGTCTTAGATAGTCCCTATTTGTAGGTTCTCCTCTAGACTTAGTGTTGGAACTTCATTTGTCACTGATAAATTCCACTTTTCCTAATTTTTTGACTTGTAGGACTTGAATTCTTGAATGAGTAATTAGGCCTTCAATCCTTCCCCAAATTTGCTTCAAATCTATAACCTACACATAAGGAAGAGGGGAAAGGGTTGTTTCATATAGAGGCTTTCCTAAGTCAAACCTTTTTTTGGTATTTCTACCTCCACAATGACTATGATTATGTAAAAGAGAGCTTACCCTCGTTAAGGCAGAGGCTAAATGATAAAAAAGTAAAAATTTGACAATTACTGCAATTTACCACTCAGATATACATTCCTTAATGGACTAAATTCATTGAACTTATCACCTTTGAGAAGAATTGGATGTTTTATTTGAAGTATTGCAAGTGTTAGCACTCACAAAACAAATAGACATGAAACATGAACAAACTCACATGAAAATTTGATGCATTTCTAACATGATGCTTGATTGAGATAATACTACAATAACCCTACTAATTTTGTTCTTGAATGCTTTTAGGATGCTCAATTATTATCTCAATTGCCTTATGATTTCATTAGATGTTTCAAATGATGAAAAAGACTTGTATTTATATGCAATTATTTAATTTCTCACAAGTTAATTACTGACAACCAACAAATTATTTTAAATTTCTAAGTGTTAAAATGTCAACACCAACATATTTGAATTGGGGCCAAAATAGACTATACAAGGGCACTAGTGCCCTTAGTCCAAACCTATTTTGGGGCCTTAAGTATCGGTAAATGAATATTATATCCTTTTCCTAATTCAAATTCTATTTTTTTGAAGATTATTAATAAATGGAAAAATTAAAAGAGCAATTAGGTCCAAGAACATAAGGGGGAGTTAAACTTAGTGTGAAATTGTCAAGGGTGAAAATTTACAACACTACATTTAGCCCCCACTTTAGTGAGAGTATGAATTTTTTTTCATGCTTGAACACTAAATTAAGGATAAGCCAAGAAGGGTTCTTTTATCCAAACATTGAAGAAGATAAGATGACTAAAAATTTAGGGGATGCATTAGCCCCCAGGCTCAAGAGCTTATGGAAAAAAAATGTAATGACAAAAGAACACACACATGAGGTACAATGTAGCATGAAAAACACAAAGAATACATAATGAAGACACAATACTAACATATACATATACTACACAATTCAAACATAATGCAAACATTCAAAGGGGGTATAATATCACAAACATTTGCTAGGTGACCCATGAATAAAATCATCATAGGATAGTGAAGTTAGATATTCACCAGGTGAACCTTGTTAAGAAACAAAACATGCTAGTGAAGTCTAATATTTATTAGGAGAGTTTTTACAATAGTAGAAAATTAAAAAAAAACACAAGGGTTAGTGAAGTCTTATATTCACTGGGTGTGTTCTCATAGTCAACCATACCAAGAATTATGTCATAATAATTCTGATAAGACACTATAAAATGGTCAATATGCCAAAAATGAATCAAAAATTTCAATGCATGTGAAAAAAGTGAAGCACATAATAGAATGTATGCCCCCACCTTAAAGTAATTTCTAACACCAATCGGGAGCAATTACCTTTAAGGTAGAATAAAACAATACATGTGCAACATGATAGGACATAAGAGCTTGTTGGGAAACCCTATTCCAAATGATATGTTCCCAAAAAAATTGAATCATGACAAGGGGTTTCCCCCAAGACAAAGCCACATAACTAACAAAACAAAAATAGCACTTGATGGATCCAATGATCTAGGTTAGTATAGACTGGAGATAATATATAATATGATCATGCTCAAAATCGACATCATTCCCCAAATACTTGTGGAATTATGAACACAATGGAGGAATGACACATGAAGAAAAAATAAAAGGTTGTTGGTTCAACATGGAAGAGACCTAAATGTCTCAACACTTTACATCATTCCCAAAAGGAAACAAAAGACAAAAAAATTTCACAACATAAAGATGAATGAAGATATAAATAGATGAATGTGACAACATATTCGCTTGTTTGTATCCTTGTGGCAACAAGAACAACAAGAGTCATTGAAAGAAAAATAATAAACACAAATACATGCCAACAATGAATGAAATGGATATAAATCCATTGATAAAATTTGCATGAATATAATGTGGAACAAATAATTAGAAGTGGAAGAAAAACTAGAAGAATTCCAAAGATGAAATAGGATTCTAGAAAAATGGGAGTGGAAGAAATGAAGGAAATGACTAGGAAACATCTCAAGATGACTAAAGGTGGAAATGAAAAATGGAATAATTTTTAAAAATTCTATAAAATGGAAAAAAATAGCAAGGATGAAAGGCAATAGTTGACTAAAGTTTGAGAGGTTAGGACATGGATAAGGATTGAAAGAGGTTTAGATGATCACCACAATTTTACAAGAGGCAAGCAAGGAACGAAGGAAGGATTGAAATATTATGAATGGGGAAAGCATCAATGTTATAAGGAGGAAGGAAACCTAAAGAGGTTCAAAAAACCCACAAGTCTATAAGGCAGATGAAACTTGGTCAAAATTTGAGAATGGGAGAATGTAGGGATGTAGAAGAGAAAGGGAGATCAAGAAATCAAGACAAATAAGTTGAGGTATTTACATCACTAAGAACTCTACAACTCTACAAAGAAGGGAATGGGAGAATTCAATGATACAAAATAGTTTTGGAGGTTGGGACATGGAAAGGAAATGGAAGAAGTCTGAATGCCCATCAAAAATTGGCAAATTGATGGGATGAAGGAAATGGATAGAGGAAGGGGCTCAATAGATAATGTGGAATTTCTATATAGGATTGGAGGTTAGACAATGAAAATAATTTGGGAGTCCTAAAATATTCTACAACTCTATAAAAATTGAAGAAAATGACCAAAATATTCCCCTTTTTTTAATATTTATAACTTCTAGCAATTGTTATGAACTTGGGGATGAAGAGGAACAACACTTGGGAAATTTTGACCAAGGGGGACTTAGTTAAAAAAAATTAAATCAGTTATCTATGATGGGAAAATAAGGAAAAATGCACAAGAGATTGTGACACAAAATTTTGCATTGTCAAATTGATTCCCCGCAAAAAAAATCAATAAAATTATTTATTTAGCATTGGATATATCCTCAACATGTACACTTAAGATTTTTTAAGATAATTATAAGAAAACACAACAAAGATATAATGATAATACCTTAAAATTAGAGGATTAATTTGATAATACAACTAGATCTTGCATAAGTAATACTATTCTCCTAATTCAAGTTAGCCCAAATAATTTGGATACAATATTCCATGTGAATTATATTAATTTAGCTTATAACATCCTCCTTGGGAATCAATGGTGATTTTCTATTAACTTTATGACATCTAATTTACATAAATGTCTTTAATTTTAATACCAAAGGAATTTATGTTAGATACAAGTAGATCCACAACCATACAACAAGAGTAAGCCAATAGAAACATCTAGTGATTATAATACCTAAAATCATCCTCTAGACCATATTATAACAATTTACATGGCAATTGCTAGTTCATTAGATTGTATACCTTGTCATATTGGTGAATATCATGTTGATCTAAAAAGTTATGGTATCATATTTCTCTATATGGATCCATTTATCTATAGAAAAAAAATTGAGGTATATAATGATGCAAAAAAAGGAATGTATGTGTGAAATTGATCTAGCAGTGCTACATCTACCAACAAACTATCACCTCCTCCAAAACAATTATTTAAATAAAATTATCTCTCTAGATACAAATGTAGAGGAGGAAAATTGATAGCCTCGATCAAGGGTGAATGTTCATTGACTACCTCAAGGTTTAAAGCTCAGGTGACAAGGAAGGAAGGGCAAGGGAGATTGCTTATATTTTGTGTTTTATGTGGAGTAAAAATATGAGTTATAGAAACTGAAAGAGCAAGTTGCAGAGGTTCTCTAGATAAACTAGCAAGCTCTCGGCTAAGGATGACAATGCAATGCACAGACATCTCCATGATGTGTTGTAGTCTCATATAGATCGAAAATAGAGTTTACCATTGAAAAGTGCAAAGAATGTACTATCTATTTGGTGGATCATGCTCGTTGGAATCCCATTACTATCAAGAAATACATCACAATACCATTTTATTTATGTGCAATATTTCTCTAAACCTTTTTCCTCCTCTCTCTTTTGTTTCTTATTATTTTTTATAATAATATACAAGCTATAGTTATTACTATTTCTACTTGTGTTATAGAAGATACTTAAAATATGTTTTCCCTAGTTCATAGGAGCATGCATTCTAAAGGATGTACTTACATGAGGGTTAAAGTACATAAGTGAGTCATAGTTTTAGGACAAAATGGAAAAATGAAACTAATAAACACATTCATTTTTTTATGGTTTGATCAAACTAGTTCATTACACATGTGGTGTGTTGTTTTAGGATAGACTTTGATCAAATAAACTTCAATAGAAGACCTTGAGTTGTTTTGAGCTATAAAAGAATCCAATTATCTAGAAACTTTAGCCTACAAATCAAAAAATATCTCCTTGAGTGCTAAGGGAATTTAGTGTGTGAGATAGATAAACGTTGTGAACTTGAAGGAAAAAAATGATCAAATCAATATTTGTTTGTTGATTGGGTGGTGTTGTCAACTTATTGAAAATATAGTTGATATGAACCTTGCATCTTTATTGATCATATTAGGGATTCAATACAACCTCCTTTTTATCTTGGGTGGGTTTGGTTGAAATATGTTTGATCAAACCGTATTTTATCAAAGGTTATTTGGTCAAACCTGCTTGTGTAGTGCCTCCATGGTAGCCTTTTCTTCCTCTATCCATATGTTGCATTTTAATTCAAAACACTCAACTTTATTCTTTAAACAAAATGATCTAGAGACCGATTTTTATGTGTACACAGCCCTTGGAATTAGCTTTCTAAAACTATAATATATAATATACTTTTTTAATATTATGTTTTTATTTGTTTTAGAAAACAAATATGTCCATTATGAAAATAAAGACCTATGCTTTAGACAATAGAAAAAATAGAAAACTAGGTCCAAAATTTTGAAATAAATGCATTGCAATCCATATTGATGGTCTTAACACAAATAATATACATCTAAATTTTTTAACAATGTTTCAAAATAAATAATAAATAAAATATTTAATAAAAATTATCAAAAAATATCTCTACATTAAATATTAGAGTTAATGATCTAATTTCAAAAACTCCTAGAAAGTTTTTATTTCTAGTAAAAGGTATGTGTTATAGTAAAATATCACTCATCACCAAATAAAAAGAAAAAATAAAAATTTGATAGAAAATTAACCAAAACTAATGCAATTTTTATTTCGAAAAAAAAAATTATATATATAAAGAAAATGGCATAAATCTCTAGTTTACATCACGTTTATATTCTTGACAATTTATTTAGTGAAGTGGATATAATGTATTTGAATATGAAAATTATTAATTTTTATAATCCAATAAGGTTGAAAAATAGCAAACACTATTTTGGTTTCACCCATGGTGATATTCAGTAAGATCTAGATTAATTTATATTAACCCCAAAATATTTTTTTTATGTTTGAGTGTTTAATGTGCATGCATGATTATGAGTGCTACATACTTTGAGATACATGATCATTCTAAGATTCACATCCACCTAGATGTGGGAGAAATATGTAATGGTAAAGTTTGCATACCCATGTTATTTCTCATTTATCTTTTAATTGACAAGTGGTATATTTTTTGTAATTTCAAGCTCCTTCCCCATGCCCTCACTCATTTTTCACACGTTCCTACATATATATACCTCACCTTACCATATATGCACGCATTTTAATTTATCCATGATAATTATGCATTTACTATTCCTACTCATACACCATCCCAATTCATTCATTATCCACTTTCATTTGACTAATTACATGTCCTATTTCATTTCTATAGGCATGGATTCAAACTTGCAATGATGAATTTAATCCTTGAGATTTTAAAATTCAAACACAACTTTTTCAACTCTTTCACATTCCTTTCCCACCTAGGATTGATTAAACATATGATTATGTGTATTATGTAAAAAATAATTTAATTTTATAAAGTGTGTCTTGTTCTCTAAGGGTAAGTGCATGGAGTTGTGACACAAAAAGGGCTCTTAAGATGCCACTTTTTTCCTAAAATCAGAAAAATTTGATTTGCAAGAGAAAATGAAGATAGTTATGCTCAAAATTTCAAGATGCAGCAAGAACAAGAGTTGAAGTGATCTAAGTCTAGTTTCTAAGCTACTAATTACTTTTGAAATTAATGAAGATTAAGGGTCTCAACAAGGGGGGGGACCAAAACAAGTCCTATTTTTATCAAAAAAATAGCATAGCATCTAAGGGCCCCCTCCTTTTCATTAACTTTCTTTTAGAATTTCAAACATCTGAATGGTGAGAAATTTGTTAACACCATGTAGTTTATCCTCCTTCTGGGTAATTTTTTTAATGAATATATAATATCTGATGAATTTTTGAAATGGAAACACCCTGAAAAGCTAAAATTTGAACGTGCTTCCCCCTAAATTTTTTGAAAACTAATCAAAAATTGATTTTTTCATCACATATAGAATGGAGCCTAGTTTAAAAAAATGTAATTTGTTTCACGTTTCAATAAAGGAGTTAAGGTCTATCCTAAAACTAGCACATGTTAGTTTTTGACCAAAAACAAAGGCAATTACAAGAGAAATTATGGATCAAAACCATAACTTAATCAAAACGAAAAAAATTATATATGTAGATAGTTAAGAGAGAGGTTAGCATCATCATGGTTTTTTTATAAATTTGCATTGAAATATGTGAAAACGTGATTGTTAACACGGATAAAAATATGAGGAAATTTGGCAAATCCTGTGGAAAACTCATCCAAAGCAACTCATTTGGAAAGCACCAAATGGCACATCACATTTGGTGTGCACCAAATTTGGTACACGCCAAATTTGATGTGCCATTTGGAGAGAACCAAATTTGGTGCTCGCCAAATGAGCTGCTTTGACAAAAAACTAAGTTACCCCTCTCTCTACTCGACCATTTTTATAATGTTGAGAGTTTGTGGTTTATGATCGTAGATGGATAGTTGAGGTTTTTCCTTGCATATGCTCTCTGCCTCCTTCCCTCCTAACTAATACGTACCCATTCTCTCCCAACCCTCTCTAGGTCTCTCCTATACTCCCCCTCTTAGGTCTCTTCATCCCTCTATCCCTCCCACCTGCTCTCTGTCAAGTCTCTCCCTTCCTCTATTCCTCCCACCCCCTCTCTCTGAAGTCTCTCCCTTGCTCTAACCCTTCCACCCTTTGTCTCTTGAATCTTTTGCACCCCCTCTCCCTCTCTCAAGTTTCTCCCTCCCACCATAATTACTCTCCCTCTCTCTCAAGTCTCTCCCTAAAAATATCCCTCCCACCCCCTCTCCCTCTCTCAAGTATCTCCCCCAACCTAACTAGATAACTCTCTCTCCCTCTCAAGTCTCTCTATCTCAGGTCTCACTCCCTCCCACACTACCTAGACTACTCTTTCACTCCAATCCCCTCTTTCACACTCCCTCTCTCTCAAGTCTCTAACTCAAAATATTTGTACCACCCCTCTCCATCTCTCAAGTCTCTCACTCTCATCCTAACTAGATAACCCTCTTGAATCTCCAATCTATAGTAGTCTCTCTCTCAAGCCTCACTCCCTCCCACCCTACCTAGACAAGTCTCTCTCACTAAAACCCCCTCTCTCACACTCCCTTTCTCTCAGGTATCTCCCTCAAAATATCCCTCCCACACCCTCTCCCTCCCTTAGTTCTCTCCCTCAAAATATCCCTCCCACCCCCTCTCCCTCTCTTAGGTATCTCCCTCCCATCCTAACTAGATAACCCTCTTTGTCTAATGTAGTAGTCTTTCTCTCTCTCTTTGGTCTTACTCCTTGCCACCCTACCTATACATATCTCTCTCACTCCAATCCCCTCTCTCACACTCCCTCTCTCTTGGGTCTCTCCCTCAAAATATCCCTCCCACCCCTTCTCCTTCTCTTAGGTCTGTCCCCAAGCCTAACTAGATAACTCTCCCTCCCTCTCAAGTCTCTCTCTCCTAGGTCTCACTCCCTAGCATTGATACCTAGACTACTCTCTCTCAAGTCTCACTCCCTGGTATTGATACCTATACTACTCTCTCACTCTAATCCCCTATCTCACACTCCATCTCTCTCAGGTCTCTCCCTCAAAATATTCATCCCACCCCTTCTCCCTCTCTTAGTTCACTTCCTCCCATACTAACTAGATAACCCTCTTTCTCAGATGTCCATTTGAAAGGCTTATATGCTTCTTACACCTTAACTCCCTCTCTAGATAACCATCCCACCTCCTCTCCCTCTCACTCCCTCCCACCCTACCTAGACATATCTCTCTCACTCCAACCCCCTCTCTCACACTCCCTCTCTCTCAATTTTCTCCCTCAAAATATTCCTCCTATACTAACTAGATAACCCTCTTTCTTAGATGTAGTAGTCTCTCTCTCTCAGGTCTCACTCCCTCTCACCCTACCTAGTCTATTGTATCCCACTCCAACCCCATCTCTCACACTCCATCTCTCTCAGGTATCTTCCTCAAAATATCCCTCCCACCCCTTCTCCCTATCTTTGGTCTCCCCCTCCCATCCTAACTAGATAACTCTCTTTCTCTGGTGTAGCATTCTCTCTCTTAAGTCTCACTCCAACCCCCTCTATCACACTCCCTCTCTCTCCCCCTCTAGAATTTTTCTCTCTCACTCCATCTCCCTCTCTTAGGTCTTTATCTTTCTCTCTCCCTCTCAATTATCTCTCTCTCATGTCTCACTCCCTCCCATGATACCTAGAATACTCTTTCACTCCAATCCCCTCTCACACTCCCTCTCTCTTAGGTCTCATTCCCTCCCACCCTACCTATACAAATATATATCACTCCAACCCCCTCTCTCACACTCCCTCTCTCTCCCCCCATTTGTATTTTTGTCTCTCTCACTCCATCTCCCTCTATCCCTCCAACCCTCTCTCCCTCTCTTATGTCTTTCCCCCCACCCTAACTAGATAACTCTCTCTCCCTCTCAAGTCTCTCTCTCTCTCAGGTCTCACTCCCTCCCACACTACCTAGACTAATCTCTCTCACTCCAATCCCCTCTCACACACCCTCTCTCTCAGGTCTCATTCCCTCCCACCCTACCTAGACAAATATATCTCATTCCAACCCCCCCTCTCACACTCCCTCTCTCTCTCCCCCTTTGGTATTTTTGTCTCTCACTCCATCTCCCTCTCATCCCTCCAACCCCTCTCCCTCTCTCAGGTCTTTCCCCCCACCCTAACAAGATAACTATCTCTCTCTCAAGTCTCACTCCCTCCCACACTACCTAGACTAATCTCTCTCACTCTAATTCCCTCTCTCACACTCCCTCTCTCTCTCCCCCTCTAGTCTTTTTGTCTCTCACTCCATCTCACTATCTTAGGTTGTTATCTTTCTCTCTACCTCTCTCTCTCACTCACTCCCTCTATCTCTCTCTCACTATGTCTCTCTCTCCCTCTCTCTCAAGTCTCTCCCTCCCACCCCTCCCCTCTCCCTCAAGCATTCCCTCCACCCCTCTCCCTCCTCCTCTCCTCTCTCTCTCCCCAAGCATCTCCCACTCTCTCTCTCTCTCTCTCTCTCTCTCTCTCTCTCTCTCTCTCTCTCTCTCTCTCTCTCTCTCTCTCACACACACACACACACACACACACACACTCTATCTCTCTCAGCTCTCTCTCTCTCATAAGGTGTTAAAGATTGGGATATGTGATATAAAATGGTTAAAATATGTGTGATGATAGGAATGGAAGAATGAGATGGATGTTGAATGGTAAATATAATTAGGATATCACAAGACCCACCAATGTTTGTGTTTCTCATCAATTTTTTAGATTTGTATACGCAAAATTACGAAAACTAGCTAACATTATTTTACAACACCATTAATGAATAAAGGCTACCTAAGTGAAAGTTGTTTGAGGACATGAATAGCGAGGTGTGGAGCTCAAAGGTCCACCAAGAAACTATTTGACATCCAAAGCATGTTATGAGACAAACATTCAAATAGCATTCAATTGTTCAAATGCAATAATAATTTATTTAATACTAGTTGCATACCTGTGGAATCATCATCGAGAAGGAATAAGGGTCTATAGGAATGGTGCACATATCATGAACACTCTGACCTTGAAATTTCATCAGATTGATTCTAATAATTTAGTTATTTGTAAATTTCAAAATATAATTTAATAAACAAAATTAAATGAACTTGCTAAATTTTACCTGAGTATCAATGTCAAATGTATTATTCAACAATTCATCTGTCATAGCCATTGTCTTTGTAGCTGATGTAGGATGTGTAGTTGCATCCTGAGCACTCTAATAATCGTACGTGCAAATAGCACTGCAAGTTCCACAATGGTGGGGTGGAACTCGTGGCCTACATGTCTCGTCCACATTAGGCTCTACTAGAGGCCTCACACATTGTATAATTATCTAAGTGAGTGAGCTAATCGACTCTAGTGTGTCCACCTCAACACTTTCCTAACAATGGAAAGAATGGAAACATGCTCCACCATGGGTTTGGCCAAGGGTCTCGATGCCAATTGTGGATTATGTTGTGCACCCATTCTATCATGTGTGGAGCCCCCACCTCTACCCTGAAAGTCTAAGATGTCAAAATAATTTGGCATCTTATTGAGGACAAACTCACAAATAATTTCCTCAAAAAATACTGTGGTACCTCATGGTTATTTCATATAGGTTGGTCAAATACCATCCACCACTTCTCCCAAAACTTATTTAAATTAATCCATGGTGGCACCAATGGATGAGGAACCTCCTACATGCATGAGATAAAGGTGTGTTGGTTCTCGAGTCTATAAATAGGGCACACAAGTTGGCTTTGCTAAAAAAAAAAATTTCACATCTGCATATGGAAGACCACTAGCATAAAATTATCTTAACTCATGCCTCTTATTTGACCAAAAATTTATTTTCTTTCTCATTCCTCCTACATGAGATACAATTGTCAACTTACATGATTTGGAAATCCCTCTCCTATAAGGGTGGGTTTCAACATGCTTAGTTAATCTTCCAATTAATTGTTCAATGTCTCTTTTATTGTTTTCAATTTGATTTAGGATATTTTCTTGTGTTCTTTGAGGATGCCTATGAACTGATGAAGGGTTTTGAGGTTGTTCTTGTTCAAGAGGCTTTTCATGAGGGGGTGATTGTGAATTCTCAATGTTTGGAGGTGGAGATTCATTCCCTGAGAATTAGAACAAAGTTTTATTAAAAAAACCTATTTCAGTCTACATTCTAATTCAAATTCGAAATAAAAACAATAGAAATACATACCTGTTTGCAATCTTCGACCTATTTGACATCTTGGAAACATCCTCATGAAGAATTGCAAGCTAATAGTGCAAAAAATGGAAGAGATTTGGTGAGCACAAGTTGCAGAGATGAAAAAATCCAAGCAAGCAATGGGTTCAATAGAAAATAATGATAGGAATACATTTTTTGGTTTTTATTTACTTTTTTCATTTGGTGAGCACCAAATTTGGTGCATGCCAAATGGTCTTTTTTTGCATTGTTTTTCAATTTGGCATGTTTTTTGTGTCACAGATTTGTGCACACACCCCTAAATTAGATGTTTTCCCTATAATACTCTAGGATGAATCTAGTGTGTGATTATAAATGTAATGTTTAGAATGTTTTTACTACTATTTGATACAAAAATAAGAATAACTAGATTATCATAGAAATATTTCAAACTTGAAAAAATGATTTTCTCTAAGCTAAAATAGTTAGAATAAAAAAAGCTAATTAACTACTAACTAGAATAAAATTTTGAGAAAATAAATTAGAATAAAAAATGAAACTTGTGGTTGAAACTCATTGTTGAGATTTCCTATGCAACGTATAGTTATTTGTATGCCTACTACAACATATGATGTCAATAAACTCATATTTCACCTAGAAATTCATGATCAATTACACACATGGAAATAAGGAGACAATAGAAACTCTAAGAATGATAGAAAATGATAAAAAAACTAGTTTAAGTTGTGAATTTAATGAAATTAAAATGATAAAACAAGATGGAATAGAACTTGCAAACCCCTATGTGATGATGAACTCTAAATAAGAAATAAGTAGAAAGAGAGGAAATATTATGGATGTTTAGGATCCTAACATGAATGGTTAAGGCCCTACTTTGGTATTTTGACCTCCATGGGTAACTAAGTAGAAAAATGTGTATGCAATTATCCTACATATTTTTGGAGGTAAAATTAATGATAGATCCTATGAACATGACTCCTAGACCCTATAAGGAGTGAAAAACTAGTGTTTATGTGTATATAATAGAAAGGAAATCAAAACACCAATGTTTCAAGTACACAAGAAATAATTTAACCATGATGGAGGGAAAAAATGAGAAGGCTGCAAGAGTACAAAATAAAAATAGCAGTCACCTCTACTTGTGTGAGAAGTCAAGGGGAACCAAATTAGATGTAGATTGTTTTAGAATGTTGGTGTGTTCACAATAAGATTTAAATACCAAAAAAATATTTTAGGATTTTATAAATTTGCTTGATAATTTGAGAGTGCAATAGATTATTTGATAAAATTGATAGATTTATTGGTATGGATTCAAAAATTGAGATAAGGAAAAATAGAAGGGTTTTGATTCGAGAGAGTCATTCAAATTTTCTAAATAGCAGTTACCACCAACTGATGCTAGAATCACATGTAAATTGTGGCATCATGCTAGTTTCTAAGTACAACTCCTAAAAAGGCCAAACACTAAGAAATGACAAGGTTAACATAGTTGAAGTATAATTATGCACAAAAGAGACCAGAAGAGGTATGACCTTTGTATCATGGGTATAAAAAGGATAAATTTAGGGACCAATGAATTTAAGAACTTATTGGAGGATATGGACACCAAAGTGGGTCCAAAATATAATGTGAAATTACAAGGGTATGCAATTCTTGATGTTAAATTTTTCCTCCACTTTAGTGGGCTTCTAATTATAGGTGATATGCTAAACTAAAGTATATAATTAAAATATTGAAATTAAATATTATCATAATTATACCCAAATTGACACTATATAGGATGTAGATCATTCTTAAAGAAAAGTGATTATGCCCTCAAATTGAGAACCTATAAAATAAATATGTTAATCAACCCTCTATGGAATCAACCCTAAATATGTTAATCAATAAAAATATAAGAAGAATGGATGAAGGCATAATCATAAATGCAATGACCTAGAAAATTACTTCCTTACCTACAACCAATGTGCATGATGTTGTTCTCATCCCGCAAGAAAGCATAAGAAGAATGGATGAAGGCCTAGAAAAGTTACAATGCTTTGTGCATACTGAAAACATGGACAAAAGTATCATTCCTACTTTAGATCATCTAAGGAAAATTATTGAAATAAAAAATGGAATGGATATTATGTGAGGTATAGGTCATCCTGTTAATAATACCATCCCTACCATGACTATTTGTGCTCAAGCTTTGGGATATACTCAAAGTTAAGGTGGAAATTCCATTCATCCTTCCACAATCCCCATCTCTATTCCTACATACACTAGTACTCATGTTACCATAACCATTCGGCCTACTAGCAATGCCAACACTTCCTTAGGTATTTCCACTAGGAATCCTTCTAGCTGTGCATTCAAATCTCATATCTCCTTAATCATCTCCCCTTACAAACCTACAATTCACTTTCCTCCACAAACATACACCACTCCACCTTATTCTCCTCCATCTCACAATACCAACAATGATCCCATCATTAACACACTTTTGTAAAACATGTCATCCCTTCAACAACAAATAGCCACCCTAAATAAATAAAAACCATGGCCAACCTTCACAATACATCAAAACCAATTTTTATCCTTGGAGATATTGAGAGCACAAATGCCACAAGTTATAGAGGTTCCTAGATTTAAGAAATATGGTGGGAAATGAGATCTTGTCAGCCATGTTTCCACTTACACAACCCTATGTAGTGATTTCATTTTTGAAGATAAGCTCTTGGATAAACTCTTCCCTAGATCCTTGAAATATATTGCTTTAGAGTGGTTTTTCTCCTTACTGAATAATTCAATTCGTTCATTCAATGAACTTATTGATGTCTTTTACAACCACTTCCAAATTCATATAGGTCCCAAGATGACTTTAGCTAACCTAATTAAATGTAAACAAAAGGATGATGAGAAAGTCATTGATTTCATAGTGTGATATCAAATGCTTTATTCACAAATAAAATTTAAGATTCCTAATGCTAACCTTCAAATAATTTTTATTTCCAATTTTCAAGACAAAATTTAAACTAAGCTTGAGATGATGATATTTCCCTCCTTCACATAGTTATGCACATCCCTTCATGATTAACAACATTCGATTAGTAGTCATGATATGAAAATTCTCCCTAGCCATCTTGAAAAGTTTGAATTCGCACCTCAAAATAGTTATCAACCTTTCAAGAAACAAATTATGGGATTTTTACAACTTAATTCCCCTCAACCAAATCAACAAGCTAATAACCAAGTGGCTGCTATAAAGATGAAAAATCCTTTTTCCTTTGTGGATAAGAATAGATAATTTACACCTCTACCTGACACCCTTCATAATATCATGATGCAACTCTTGAACAAGAATATGATTTCCTTACCTCATATCAGAGCTCCTGATCCTAATAAACCATTACCCTCAAACTATAGATCAAATGCTTATTTCCATTTCCACCAACAAAATGGACATGATATGAAACATTGTAAGAATCTTAAACATATTGTTCAAGACCTCGTTGATTCTAATAGAATTCAAATTAGAGGTGTGAATGATCAAGGTAATAAGTATGTACCTCCTCCTAACCAAAAATTACATATCTTTACCAATCCTATGCCAAAACACCCTATTTCATTTGTCAAATATATTGAAATAAAGAATTATGTGATGAATGTTGACACAGATGATGAAAACATAAAATATGACAATGAAGACAAAATGGTTAAAGTAGTGTCATTTATTGAAGCTAAACCTCATAAGGGCCAAACCAAAATTCCCCTTGATATTGCTTTCTCACAAAATGGCATAATCAAACATGCACCCAATGGTCCTCTTTACATAGCTAAAAGAATCAATGACAAGCCTACCAATGGGATACTAATTGATCTCGTTTATGTAGAGAACATGATCACTGAAGAATTCCTATTTGTGCATGAACTTTATCAAGATACATATGAAAGACCAAAAGAATGGATCAAAACACACAATGTTTTTTCTTGCCTTGTGATGGGCTTGATAAATCTCCCTCTAAAGGTTGGTTTGAAAAAATTAAATGTCTCATTTACCATCATCCCAACTTCAGATTAGTTTCGTGTGAAGTTAGGTTATCCATGGCTTCACTCCATGAATGTCATCCCACCAATTGCGCATAGATGTTTGAAGTTTCCCTTTGGAAATGAAATCTTTACTCTGCACCATAGTGGCTTTAATCCTGTGTCTTCTTGTGGGAAATTTTCATTGGATTTATTTTGGCCCAAGCCTATTGAACTTATTAGACCCCGTGAAGAATTATTATTCAAATCATATCAAAATTTTAAGGCAAAGCATATAGCATAATTATCCCTTAGAAATATGCCTCAACCCGTGATTAAACCACCCATCCTTGATGAAACTATGATTGAACCAAAATACCTTCCAAATATATAAGAGTAGCATATTAAAAATCCTCCTACCATTTCCTATAAGAGACCATGAGACAATAAAATAAATCCCATTGTGCCTCCTAAAACCAAATAATTTTACAAATCCAAAGAGAAAGTGGTTGAACAACCTTCTATGGTTCCTTTTGTTCCTCCCTTAAGGGAAGAAAAGAAACCTATGGTTGAAAAACCCACTCCTACACAATCACAAATTGAAAACTGAATGAAAAGTAACTGAAATAATAGAGAGCATAGGCATAGACATCGTGCTATTGCTCATATGTTACAAACTAAAGAAGAAAAGAGCAACATATAAAATTAAAATCTGAACTTTCCTGAAGCAATGCATGATGATTTTATACCTTCGCCACAACATAAACAAGAACCTCCTATGGAAATTATCATTCAGTCTCTTGTTGTGATTAATATAGATGTTGATATTGACATTCATGAACAAGTGCATAATGAATTGAATACATTGTTCTCCTCTTCCATGAGCTTAAATGACAATTCTCCTAAAAAGAGTGTTGAACTTGTTGTGTGTCCTAGTTTGACACTTGATGTTGTCTCATTTCCTAGTTGTCTACCTTCTACATATACTGATCAAGATTGGGATGCGGACAATCTACTATAGATTGAATCACATGTACCTTACTAGTATCTTTTTCATGTTTCTTTATGTGATTACATGTGCGTAATGTGACCCCTCGTACTGTTCTATTTAAATCTCTCTTTTTGTCCATTCCTCTATTTGTATCTACATTCTTCTCTATGTTGTAAACATTTTGTATTTTCTTTGTCTTGTGTTTTCCTTTTAGGGATGACGCAAGGCATTGAGACATTTAGGTCTCTTCCATGTTGACCCAAAAGGATTTTTCTTTGTTTTTTCTCTTTTTATGTCATTCTTCCATTTCTATGAGTATTTGGGGAATGATGATGTTTTTGAGCTCTATAACAACATTGTAGAAAAGATATACCAACCCCAAATTTGTAGAATCCCTTATGTATTTTCAGGGGAAACCCCTCCTTCCTTTTTCATGACGTAGTTTCATTTTAGAAACATATGACTTGGCATAGGGCTTTCCAAGTAAGCTCTCATGTCTTAGGATTGAATATTGGCTACTTTAAAAAAATTTCTCACAGCAATGGTGTTAGCAACTGCTTTAAAGTGGGGGCATACATAGACAATATCTTTTGACAGTTTTCATGTTTCATGGTGTTATTTTCTTACTTCTTGTGATGTTTCCTTTTCTTGGTGGTGTCATTGGGTTTTATGTCCTCCAAGAGTGTAATATTTCTTAGCGTACAACTTTCCTCTTAGTGGTGATGTGATGCACTACATTCCCTAAGTTGTGAATCTTTTACTCTTGACTTGTCCTCTCTTGGAGACATTAGGCACAATGTTCCCTAAGAAGAAGACCTTACACAAACTAAGAAAAATCCCTTTGAACAAAAAACCCTTTACTAGAATTATTTTTCATAAGTGTTTAGTATAACACAACTTGTTAACCTTATGAAGCTCAGACCCTAAATTCAAGGCCATCTAGCATAACACACCTTGCTTGCCTATGGAGCCTTGCCTTGTTCATAGGTGCTTAGCATAACATGGATTGTTGCACTATGGAGCATGGAACCTTTCTGTTGGCACCTTAATGAACTTATTAGAGGGATAGCTTCAATATGGTTAGTACGATGAGAAGCTTAAACGAGGGCATGACTTTCTCATTGTACAGTGAGAGCATGTAGACTTGGCATGACTTTCTCACTAAGCCACTTTATTGGGAGACTCGCCTAGTGGATAGCCTAAGGTTTCGACACCCCAGAGTGAGCACAAAACCAAAAGCTTAGATGTTCTCCACACCAATTGGATAGTCTAGGTCTAATCTTCCTGGACTTTGATGTTGTATGATTGAGTATCTTTGTCATTGATGCATACATAAGTGTCTTAAATGTCTACTTTACTGTGAGTTTGTTCTTGCACTCATCCTCTCACTAAAGTGGGGGCTAAATGTAGTGTAGGAAAAAGTGTCCCTTTTTCACACTTAATTTAGGAATAATTAATAATAAAATGAGTTTAATGATGGCTTAATTTAGTGTTGTAATATGTATTTTATATATTCACATTAAGTTTAGGGCCTTTCAATCAAAATAGACTTAATTGTACCTTATTTTTGGTGTTGTAAGGTTTATATTTACACTTTCACACTAATCTAGGGCTTCATTAATTAATTGAGGTTAATTTTCCTTAATTGGCCTCTTTAATTCAAATCCAAGCCTAATTAATTGCAATTTCTGAGCATATTATTATATATAGTTAGGCCTTGGCCTTTTGCTTAAAAGAAAAAATTTGCAATTTATGAGGGATAAAACCCGACATTCACAAATTCCATAACATAATGTTTAACATTGAGCAATGTGTGTCCTAGGTAAGTGACCTAGGATCCATTCGACATATGGCGAATGGGTCCTCACTTGCACCTAGGACCTAGATTCAAATTGGTTTTGGTTGTTTCTCAATTATTTCAAATGTATATTTAGATGTCGGCTTGTGATTTTTGAATTTTGGGAATTAATCTTAAGATATGTATAAATAAGAGGCCATTTCACTAAATTTCACCTAGAAGATTTCAAGAAACCTAAGAATACTTTCACAAGAGCATGATTAGAGAAATTCAAGAGCATTTTTAAGGCATTCAAGGGTAGATTTATTGAAGATTATTGCAGCAATCAAGATTCCATTATCATGTCAAAAAAAAATTGCATCATGCATGTTGTTTGAGCTAATATGGTGATGGAGAGTTCAAGATCTATTCAAGCATATCAAAGACATTGTTTCAAGATACATTTCATGATCAAGATCTACATCCATTGAAGCCAATTCATGCTAGTTGAAAATCTACAATCCAAGGTTCAAATAAGGTTTGGTGAGTTGTTACATAGAGTTGTTCATTCATCATTTCTTCATGATATTTTTATTCATTACAAGGTTTAATTACCAAAATGGGGTTTGACCAGGGAAAACCCCCATTCACCTAACAAACAACATTTTTCTCTTTGATGTGTGATTGTATACTTTAGTTGAAAGATCCTTTGAAGAGAAAATTTTTCATATCATGGAAACTCTTCTACAAGATTTACTTTCGATTGTCTGACAATGAAAATCAGGAATCTAGGAGTGTAGACATAGCAAAAGAGAACCCAAAAAGGATTTTTAGAGATCCCTAGCTAGGACCCATCCACCATAGGGTGAATGAGTCCTTAGTGAGCTTCAAAAGGTGACTTTTGGTGACTAGTACACATTATTTTCCCCTTTCCAGATTTGCATTTTGATTACAGTTTCTATTAGTTTTGAATATTGTCTTTCATTTGTATTTCATAGCTTGCATTTTGGAGTTTGTTTGATGGTTTTAATCTTTCTCCCCAAAGTTCTATTTGACTCATACCCCTGTCCTTGCATAAAGGAGAAATTTGTTGATTCATACCTTGATTTAATTCACCTTTTGGTTGATAGTCACTTCATTTTTTGGATCTCATTCTTGAATGAAATAGTGGAGAATAGGGTTATTTATTATCATTTCGGTGAACCCCCCTTTTATATAACCCCATTTTTCACCTTTTTAGTGAGCTAAAGTAGAAAGAGGTTGAAGAGAATATACTAATAACTTCAAGGAAGCAGATCTTTGATCCAGAATACTTGGATATGAAAGAGAGATCTCCACCAAGATGTGAAGATGGCACATGTCTTCGATCCTACAAAGCTAGCTACGATCTCACCATAAACATGTTAGGATATAGAAAAAACATGCTAGGTGAAAAGGCCAATCATAAGACACACACTTGTAAGACACAAGAAGACATAAGTCAACATGATAAGACACAGTCTAATCAGATAGACACAAAACACACACTAATAAGATAAATAGGCTTGCGACTACTATAAACTGCGTTGCAAGATAGTCACAAAAAAGATAGGTCTAGTCAAGCTACCCCCAAGATAGACACCAAGATATAAGATGTCTGACACCAAGAAATGCAACATCAAATATCAGATAAAATACATGCATCACAAGACACCAAAGGGATCTTTTTGAGAAAAAATATTTCAAAGGGGTTCCTTCGATAGGGAACCCTTCAAGACACCAAGGGGCCCATTTAAAGGAACACTCCAAATGAAAGACACCACATTTTCTACAAGTTATTCTATCATCAAGGGATCCTTTTGAAAGATATTTCATTAGGGAATCCATTGGAAAGGATGCTCTTTTTTCAAAGGAAATTTTTTAGACTCTTTCATTTTAGAAAAAGTGCTCCTTTTTCAAAGGAAAATTTTTAGACTCTTTCGTATACGGGATCCTTTTCAAAAGAAAATTTCATCAAGGAATGTTGAGAGAATACAACATTTTGGAAAATGGGAGATTTTAATAAGGGATTCTTTTGTCAAGGAATTCATTTTAAAGAAATTTTACACCAAGGAATCCTTTTCAAAAGAATTTTCCTTATTGAAAACTATAACATGGTATCCCCCCCTTAGGATGGTGTGTGCTACACAAAGGAGCACATGACATCTTAAGGAGAGAAAGGAGAGGTAAATATTTGGCACACAACACATGACAAGATGTATTTGTGGTATGTTGTCACACATGTGAGGGACAACACATAAGAACCACAACATCAAGAAGAAAATAAAGATGGAGAAATCAAGGGACAAGGGGATCTAAGAATTCAGGGTCAGATCTATTCATAGATACAAATAAATATAATATGGTGTATGAATGAATGGTCATCAATCCACAAAGTTCTAAGTACATGAAGAAGAGCGCATGAAGACAAAGTGAAAATAAAAATTGGTTCAACATGGAAGAAGGCCTAAATGCCCCCAACGCTTTACATCATCCCCAATATCAAAGAGCAATTTCATGACACATAGAAGAATGATTATACAAATAGAAGAAATGTACAAAAAAAATTCCTCACCTATATCCAAGCACCTAAAAGGGTAGCAAGGGTCCTCTAGGTAGGATCACAAACACAAAAATATAAGTACATGGGAACACAAACACACAAACAAATCTAACCTACGGATAAAGAAGAGGTAACACCCTAGTCCCCATCGACAAAAAGATCATCCTACTCCCAATCTAGATCATTGTAATGGGAGGTAAGAAAGGCTTGTAAGGGTGGGATAACAAGGGTGGTAACCTCTAACTCACCTACAACAAGCTCCAAGGAAGAATACCCCTCAAGGTCTTCTTCACCAAGCTCTTGTGAAGAAAAAATCATCAATCTTGCAAAGATCAAAGATAGAGCTGAGATGTCATCCATTGAATTGAACATGCACTTTATCAGAGTTCCATGTTTCAATCAAGTGGGAGAAGAATTATGCACCCAAGATTCATTTCCAACCTCATCAAGAGGGGAAGCAATAAACTTTGAGGATGCAGGGGCCGCCTCTATCATGAGGATGGTGCAGGTCAAGATAGAACAAGCTTCCAAAGAAGGTGAACCCTTCTTTTGATCTCCACTCACAATGAATTCATCCTCTAGCTTGCACTTCAATAGAGGATGTGGAATCCCTACAAAAGAAGCAAAAGTAGAGGAAGAAGATAAATCCACAACAAACACCATTATATTTGGCATGTCTATGGACCATGAGAAAGGATGGATGTCTGAGAGGGACATCAAGAGAGGGGGTTCCATGGAGGGAGTAATGAAACTTGCACCCTTTTGGGGTGAGCATTATCACGACTCATTGGAGGAGTCATAAGAAAAATAGAAGTGATGGGGACCAAGGAAAAAGTAACATGAGAAGGTAGAACAGTAGTAGAATATGTAGAGACATGCACCATTGACTCCCCCTCCATCTTCTGCAAGGCAGCATGTTCTGTGGCCAAATCCTTTCACTTGTGCTTGCACTCATGTGCAAACCAGTTACATCGACTACAAGCACTTAAATATGTGGCCTGAGAAGAGACCAGAGGTTGCTACTCAACCACAAAAGCATCCTTCACAACTATTTTTTGCAAAAGGATGGTCTCCTAGGTAGGAGTAGGAGGAGGAAGCATAAGAGTAGAATTAACCACTGGAGGAGAAATAGACACAAACACCTCAGTGATAGGTCTCTTCTTGTTATCTACCTTAGGGGTAGGTGGAAGAACAATAGTAGGCCGTAGAGGTCGAGAAGCCAGAATAACCCCATATGAGGACTTCCCCCTACCATAGACAGTGGTTCGTGGTACCATGGGTAGCACAGGAAGATCAAAATCTTGAGGCTTCACTTTCCACCATGTGGGCACCATCGTACTTCCCATGCAAGGCATAGGAGTAGGAGTAAAATATGCCACAACAAGATGAGAAGCATAAGAAAATGGAACTACAAACATAGAAGGAGAAGGCTCTAGAGCATGAGAAAATTTTCCCCTTTCTCTTGGTCAGGGTAGAAGAGGCAGCTTGTTGTTGCACTATCATAGAGGCATTTATAGAAATAGCATAAGGATGTGTTGGATAACTAGCCTTTGGAGTTAATCCCCCAGTCTTATATTTAACATAAGCCTTATATAAAAAATCTCCCCTAGGAGGGAGAGATCTAACTAGGATAGGCCAAAGTGATCCAATGAGAAGCCCCCACACAACACCAATAGTTTATAGCTAGTGTTATGCACCATGTGCACAATGCCTTCATGAGGGAACTTTAAAGATTTATGAATTACAAAGGCAACGTCATTCACAGAGGCTAACTAGGGGATGTTTGGCCTAACTCTATCAACAACATTGGGTTCTACCAATACTGATAAAGAAATAGTACCCATAGGGGTAGGAGAGATTCCATCATGGGTATGGAGAGTGGTATGTGACTCTTCGTATCTCTCCTTATGTAAGTTGTTTATAAATAGAGTCTCCTTTTCACATTTCATCAGATCAACTAAGATGATAGTTATGATGTTGTCATTAATTCAGGTAGGAATGTATAATGGGGAAGTATCCTTATTTAGAGGCTCATCATGTGAGGTAAAAGTTATATCAAGTATTGCACTCATATTTTCAAGAGGAGGGATACACGTAAACGAGACCATGTTCATGTACTAATATGGAACTAACTCAAAAGATGTAGAAGACTATGTTTAGCAGATAGTTACCTACTTATATTTTGTTTCCAAATATCCAAGAGTCCTTCTAACTACCCATATAGGGGTCATGGATTGGGTCACAAAGTTGCATGCTTCGCGACACACAAATATACAATGTACCTAGGACCCGAAAGAAAGATTCTCCAATACCAAAAACAAAAATAAGGATGTTCACATTAGGCTCACCAAAAATGTATAGTATGGGGATTTGTCACCCATAGGGCTCCAGGTCATGGGAAAGCCCCAAGCAATGAACTACCCTAAACTACCTCAGGTTGATGAAACAACAAAGAAAGGAGAGACGATTGTTTTTAGAAATTACATGAGCAGAATACAAGGTTCTTGAACTATGACTCAAACAACTCTCTATTTGAGGATGGCAGCATGGGAACTGGACTTCAGTGTGCCATGTTGGAGTCTCAGGGATGCACTAGAATCTTATATGGGCAGCGAGTTGAATAACATTCAAAGACACTCAAGGTCTACTTGCAACCCGAATACCAAAGTTCTTATAATTTAACAATTTAATATGAAAATGTAGAAATAAGCAATACAACAAGAAGAATACTAGAAAAGGTTATTCTAATGACGAAAATGATAAGGAAAGAGTAGGAGATACCATTCCACACATAGTCTAGTTCTCCAGCCAGCTTTGAGTGGACGAATCTGCACCAACACACACAAAAATAGGAAAAGTGTTGGGCTATGTTTTGAGGTTTTCCTCAGTCAAACCCCCATTTCGATGTTCCCACTTCCATAGACAACCAAATATGTAACAATACAGAGAAAAAGTAATAAAGGAGAGAATGGAAATGACATAATAAAGTAGAGAGTAATGACAACCCGAATGCTACTCTACAAAATGATAGATGCAAAATGAAAAGACACAATGTTACCTTCCCTACTATAAGCACTCAAGGTTGGTAAGAGAAGGATAAAATTCCACCACGTTGAGGAGATAGAGCTTCATAAACCTACAATGACAATGGTGTTGAAATAGGAAGGCATTGTAAAGACCAAGATAGAGAAATGGAGAAGAAATAATTATCAAGAAGTGAATAGAGAGTGAGAGAATGAGTTAGAGAATGTAAGAGCATGAAAATATGAGTTTGAATGGGTAAAATGGAGGTAAGGAGTCATTTTTCATTGATCAAGACCCAACAGAGAACATTACCTTCACGACTAGCCAGGAAATGTAAAGCTTCTACAAATTTTAGAGTTAGGAATCTATCAAGATGGTAGTGTGGTGTTCGAACATCCGTGTAGTGCATCCTTGACAAATATTCCTCCATCGATGCAAAAATACAAAGACACATGGGAAGATCAGGAAGATGGCAGTGGGTTTATGCATCACCGTACTTGTAATTCTTTTTTTTTTTTTTTTTTTTTTTTTTTTTTTTAGAATCGAGGGAATACGGTGCTTACGACCCCCTATAAACTGCAGTGTGCCTGGTAAAATTTTTAATGTGACCGGCAGCGCTGGCGTGACATTCCCTTCGGTACCATGGGACGGGGGAGACTAGAACTCGTGACCAGCAGAGCCGCAATAGAATTACTTAGCCAACCGAGTTAGGGCCCCCGTCCACCGTACTTGTAATTCTAAAGGGTATATAAATGGGAAATTTTCCTAGGGTGCAAATTCGTTACATTACACAACCATTCCCTTTTCCAATACCTCTTTCTATATATCCCTGATGATTTGAACCCCTATTGAAGTCTTTGAAATAGGTTTAAGTGTTAGATTTTTGGAGTTTAGTAGTTTACTCTACATGTGTCCCTATGGTTGGTTGACATCACTCTCCCTAATGGCCTAATAAGTTGCATGGGCTTTGTAGTATTTATCTTGGTTTTAGTTGAAGGACACTTTCTTTTTCTCCATCCTTGATTGTAAATTTTCAATGCCAAGTATGGAGAAGGATTTTCTTTCATAATCTAATTTTTTTATCCCTCATTACCAATAAGCATGTATAGGTTAGCATGATATCCCAACATGAATACAATATGGGATTGTTCCAAGGCCCGATGTCTGATGGAGTGTGCATTTTTTAGGATTTTGTTATTTCTTTTGTTCCAATCCTAGAGGCAGATGGCATTTTGAAGGCCCAAATGTCTAATAGATAAGTATGTCATAAAAGTATCAAGGTTGGACATGCTCATGTCTCAACCATAATTGGAAAGAAATTTTAAAAATCTCAATGGCCTAATAGGGGTGTGTTATGCCTTGCATAACCACCCCATTTTTTTGGTCAAAATGGGTCCCCCTTTGTGTTTGTTTTTCATTGGTGTTCTTGTTTGGGTCTTAGGAGTTTTTCTTTTTCCTCTTAATTCTTTGTTTCTTTTGTTTTGGTGGGTTTGGAACATGGGCCAAAATTGGACTTCAAACTTTTGCAAAGTTC
>VDFB02274860.1:0-50953 GCA_007258455.2 Sequoia sempervirens
AATTTCATCTGCCCAAGATCAATCCTGGATGGCTATAATTTCATGCATTGGTAGTCTAGAAATTTATCAAATTATATAAGTTAATGTATTCTACCTATGCTTTGAGTTTGAAGCCTTTCCGCACAAGAGAAGGCATGTTTATATATCTAACTAAATGTCATTAGTTTTCGATTGTTGTTATTTACAGTGACACCCTGTTATTTTAAAAAGGCACGTACTATCAAATGTGTCTCTGGATCCATATAATATGTATCACCCCTATTCATTTCTACTAATCTATTTGATGTTCTTTTGTATTTATACATAGCAATGTAGTATTCTCTATAATTATTGTACATGCCTAATAGGTACAATATACCATGACATGAAGATTTGTGGCACCCATGTATTTTGAATTCCTTCAATCTCAATTTCTGTCAACAAAAGAATTTAGAGGGATCAGAAGGGTAATTTGCATTGATGATTGATGCTATTCCTTTACTGTCCAGCACAAAATCTGTGAGATTTGTTGTCAAATTGTCAATCATATTTCTATTGCTCTTATTTGGATTGATTATTGTATTTTCATGTTTTTGGAGCTGCTTAATCATGCTATCAACCACTTAAGAGATTTTCTATTCTTTTCATTGTCTTTGTAGGTTTATGGTGTCCTGATATATTGGAGGTGGCTGCTCTTGGGAAAATTGAGTAGGGTAGATCGTGCCAAAGGGCCACATCCATTTAAGCTTCTATTCCTAAAAGACAGTCAGCCTGCTGCTTGCATTCAATTACTTCCATATCCAATACTAATCAGCCTGATATGAGGGCTTCTGGATCTATGTTTACATGAATCTTTGCATAGTTGTATACTTCTAGATGAAGACTACCCTCTTGCTCCTCCTATCTTTCTGAGAGAACTTTCATGCAAGCATTAGGAAGCAAGGAGAGTCTAATCGATATCGATACTGTACTAGGCAGGTCATCTGTAGGATTGAAAGCTGGGGACCAGTGCTTGAATAATAGGCCTGTTTTTTTCATTGATAAGGACCCTCCCTAAAAGATCTAATCTTTTTCACCTTTTTAAGAAAAAGATAGCCATGAAATAGACATTTGGCACCTTAAGTATATCCACTGAGCCTGATCCTTTTCAGTTTTCTTGCACCAATTTTTTCAATGATGTGGGTCCAATAAATAACACCATAAATCTATACATTTGGTATTTTTATTTGATTGCCCATAGTCCATTCTCCATTCTTAGTAAGGGTCTAAATTCTATGATGACAGCCATTTTCTTTTTCATAGGAAAAGGCATTTAGCAGTCCTAGTGAGATGATAAATAAATTGCAATTACAATTATTGTAGATCACGTTTGTCTCATTGAAAAAACAAAACTTGGATTTTGATTAAGAGGGATGATTCTTGAGAGGAGGTCATAGCCAACTCAAGGAGGAATAGCCCAATATCCAATCAGCCTTTGATTGGGAAACAATCTCACATGTTTGGGTGGTGGCTGCATCCTGTTGTGGGGGTAAATGAAGCAGATTCAGAGGTGATATCAAATTTCAACTCCAGTAAAATTATGTTGCCTTATATGTATGCCGTTTTTCTCCAAATTTCCACACTTCATTTTTCAGTTCTCTATTTTCTTCAAATGGCACATGGATTATATTGTAGCATCATAAATTGTTACACCTAACAATTTCACACTAGATTGGGCACCCTATTTTGCATGTACAATCAATTATATTAACAATTTGTTCATTTTGGGTCCAAATTGGGAAAATATATTAAATTCCCTGACATCCCTAGCTTTTCAAGCCAAAAAGTCTCGGACATGAGTGTTGGGCACTGTAGTGAGCCTAACTCAAAACTGACCACAATTTTGCCCTAATTGCTATTTGTAATTTCGTCAAACAGTTTATATGCAACCTTGTAGCTTGCTGATGTAATGTTTCAGTTTGAAGTAACTTGATAGAAATGGATGCTAAGTCTGATTTAAATACCCCTTCAATGCCTACAATCTGATCTACATGCAAAAATGCAATTCTTTTGGATTTTTTTGCAAATATATGGGAAACTAGGTATGCAAAGACTAGCTACAGCAAAAATTCTGCATCATATCATTTACAATTCCATTTGCAAGAGTATCTATTGAAAATCAGCTACTTATATCTCCATTATTATGAATACTTCAATACAATGCTAATGTCAAACAGCCAAGACTCTTGGCTAATACATATGAATTAATGCTTAAGTCTGAAGCAGACTGTCACCTACAGCCGTACCTTCTATTATGCAACTAACTGTCATCTAACATGCATGAAAATAACAAAAGAACCTGGTTTAGGAGCCGCCTGGTATTCCCAATGAAGAAGCAGTGAATATTCTGGAAGTTGAAGACCATATGCAAACAATACGAATTTCTGAAGAAGTCACCCCTGTTCTGACTGAAAATGATGAAATAAAATAATCTACTAACCCTCCAAGCCTCCAATAACTTCTAACATGATCAACATAACCCTGGAAATGAGGCGCACCAATCTCCAAGAGGAATCGACCTGGTTATGAGCTGGAATGAATTAAAATGCTCCTCCAAAGGCGTCCCTGTTTGCTTCAGACTTGGCTTCAGATTTGCCCAATGTAGATCTGACCTTTCTCTTCAAAGATTCGATGCCACAAGACACTATTCTTCAATGCCAGCCAACTCCTATAATCGTAAGCTTCAAAATTGGCCTTAGGCCACAAATTTCTGCCCTAATGAAGTGACTGAAATATCACCTCCAATCTGCAATAATTCAGGTGATATTTCACACCCTCAAAATTGCTATCAATGGGAGTTTTCGTTCCCAAAGACAATCTGATTATCTGCAGACCACTTGGCTCCACAAATACTCAAGAAGAATTCACCAATCAACAATTCATCAAATCTGGATGCTCAAATGGTGAGACCTCAAGGTCTATTTATGCATTTCCTCTAGAGGTCGGCCTCAATAAAATAATATTATCCTTTGACTTCTAGAAGATTCCAGTATATTTTAATCTTTTTTTGCACTTTATGAAATATTAAAATATTATATTATTAATAAAGTGCATCTCAACATCAAATTATAAAATAAGGTTTCCATAAATAGAAATAATGATGAAATATAATGGAAAACCTTACTCCAATCAAAAACTGAGCCAAGTAATCACCAAGTGACTGCAAAATGACTCTCTCACCATGCCTCATTAGCCTACAAGAGCCGTTAATAGGCTAATCCTGCTGATATGTCATGTCAACTAGAAGGGACCCTAGTCCAAAGATTATACTTTCAAATTATCCTCAACTTTAGTGTTGGCCTTCAGCGATTTAAAAGTGATCCCAAGTCAGCCTAAGTCCAAATATTCAATTGGGATGCATATATAAACAAGTTTTCCCTCTCATTTAAACATCTAAAAATACCCAAACTAGGGTGCCTAGAGCCCATGTCCCTGCATTTCAAGCCTATCTTTTAACCACAAGTGCCCCTCTATCTGCATTTTCCAAATTGGACCCGCTTTTGTAATTTTTCATTTTCGTCTATGTGATCATTCATCTTTTCAAATCTAGGGTTATATCAATTAGGTTAATCAATTACACACATCAAATCTGCCCTCTTTGCAACAAAGGAACTAAACCCTAGCAGATTGGCTCTCCTTTAAGGTAATCAGCCAGTCATTGAACCCTAGTTGGTTTGTGTTCCAATGTTAAGCCAAAATGGAAAGCTAGATCTAAACTAATTCATGTGTTGGATCTTGGATCTCATTTCACACTTAACATATATATGTTGTACACTCATTTATATTGTAAAATACAACTGTTAAATATATATAAGATGTAAAAGGAAGCTTCTAGACAAATGAAGTTTCTAAAGTAAGATATATAAACCATTGAAACGGGAGTTGGCAAGTCGCGAGCCGAGTCACCCTGGCCGAGTCCTGGTGGCTCAGACTCAGACTCGGCTGAGTCCTCTTGAGTCCTGACATAGCCGAGTCCTCCTGAGTCCTGACATGACTCGTCGAGTTCAAGCGAGTCCCAACTACAGGATTCGGCCAGCAGAGTCAAGTCAAAAAAGGAAAAAAAACATAAAACAATTATTTAATTTGGTTTTTTTTTAACTTATATCATCTCCCCAACCCTAAAAGCAACTTTATTTCATTCACTTGGCAAAATAGGAGGAGAAAAGAGATCTGTGAAGAAAAGCAAGAGTTCATTGTAGGCCAACCAGCAAGGAATTGAAGACAAATCCAGGCTCAAATGTCATTTGGGAAGCTTCATACCAGCAAGGAGGTGCATTGAGAGCTCATTACCAGCGATTGGGAGGAGTTTGCATTGCATTTCAAGCCTAATCTAAGAGGTAAGTTTGATTTTAATTCGTTTTTTGTGTTTTGTTAACAAAAAATTCATTGTAATTTGTAAAATCATTGTTTTTTTGAGTTTGCATTTCTTTTTTTACAAACCCTACTTGCAACTTAAATAATCTTAGAAACCCTACTTGTTATTGCAGCCACATTCATTTGCAATTCAAACCATATTTTCACAATGTCTCAAACCCCAAGCAGAAAAGACCCTGCTTGGAAACATGCTGAAATCTTTCCCGGGTAGAAACAAGGAGAGGCAAAATGTAAATATTGCAAAACAATATATCATAGAGGCATAAACAGATTGAAATACCATATTGCACACATACCCGTCCATAATGCAGTGGGTTGCATTAATGCACCTCCTGAGGCTGTTCGTGAGGTGCAAATGCAATTAGAAACATTTGAATTGCAAAAAGAAATGAAAAAGAGGTAGAGGCGGGAGTTGGCGAGCATTGGTGTTGTTGGAGATGCTTCTTCCATGCCTCCATACCATCCTAGTGCTAGTGCCTGTGCTAGTGCTTCTGCTACTACACTAGCTATGGGTACTCCTAGTGTTGCCGCTACTGCTAGTGGTAGTGGGAGTGTTAGCATTGGCCCTAGAGTTCGTAAATCTAGGGTGGATTCATATTTTGTACCACACAGTACTCCTAGTTCCCAACCATCGCTTGAGAGCATGGGTTGGAACAAGGACGCACATGATGCAGCAAAGAAAACAATTGCAGACTTCTGGTACTATTGCACCATTCCCTTCCATGTAGCCAGGTAATTCTTTTTCGTTTAATTGTTTTAAAATTTATAATTAAATTTTAGAATCTAGATGCATCTCATTATTGAATTCAAATTTAAAGTTAACACTTTTCATTTTACAATACTTATCTAAGTAGCTTATTAATTTATTTATGACATGTTTTAGGTCTCCCTTTTGGCAAAATATGGTTGATGCCATAACCATATGTGGGGCGGAGTTCAAAGAAAGCCCCTACCGAAGATGAATTAAAGGGCCCAATTTTGAGTCAAAAGGTGGCAGATGTAAAAGTACAATTAGAGGAGCAACGCTTGCAGTGGAGGAGTTTGGGTTGCACCATCATGATTGATGGTTAGACCGATAAGAGAAATAGGACGCTACTTAATTTTCTAGTTTCCTCCACAGGTAATTGTACTTCCCTCAATGCATTGATTAATTTGAAATTTGAATATTTGAATTAGTGATTAATATGGCTGATTTATGTTTTTTAATTTATTGAATAATTGATTTTACTTCTTTTTCAGGTGACACCGTCTTCATCAAGCCCATTGATGCTTCCGCCCATGTCAAAAATGCCACATACCTTTGTAAAGCTATAGAGGAGGTGATAGCTGAGGTGGGCAAAGAGAATGTGATTCAAGTGGTGACCGATAATGCAGCAAATTATGTTGTTGCTAGTAGATTATTGATGGAGAGGCACCCCCTACTATATTTTGGACTCCATGTGTCGCCCATTGCCTTGACCTTATATTGAAGGATCTTGGCAAGCTCCCATGGATCAAAACATGTGTGGAAAGATTTGCAAATTTGTATACAATCACACATGGGTCCTGTTGGTGTACGTTTTATCATCCACCGAACACACAAAATAAAATGTCCAAAGACACTCTATCCTCTCTTGAAAAACCACCACGTATGCTAAGATTGCAAGAAGATCATATGGCAATTCCAAAGTTTCTTTTGTCAAGTCTTGACGTGTGGATAAGCTCAATGGGCGTTGTGATTTGCTGGTAATACACAAAGGGACTTACGTTAAAGAATTCTTCACATGTTTGGGACTTAGGCGGATTTATCATTAAAAGCTTCTTCAATGGGGACTTTCAATGTGGATCTCAAAAAAAATAGCAAAAGGATAAAGGTTTAGGGGATCTATTCTACGCCTAGGAATTTAAGAGATAGTAAAGATTCGGTGAAAGGAATAACCTCGCTTTGTTTCGCCTCCCTGGGACAACTACGCAAAGTGGGTGCAATCTTCAAGAGAGTGTGATTATTATTTTCAAGCCTCAAATGAGACCGAAGTTAAGCTTCCACAATTATAAGCTCAGGCTAACTTTACGCATCGAATGCAAATCATCCATTTGAAGAGAGTATGAGCAATACTTCACCATTGAATCTATACGATCAATCTCTCATTCACTTAACCAATATTTAAAGCGAATTCTGCTTAACTTAATTCTAACTCTAATCTATGGTAGAAGAAGATATGCAACCTTGCTTACTACTTGACAATAAAAGTTATTCAAAGCAAATCATGCATAAGAACTTTTGTTATCGGAAATAGTCTCAATGCAACAATTTCATACACTGTCTCCACACAAATGAAAGTGAGAGATCACCAGTTAAAATAGAGTTTTCAAAATGAAATGAAAGGCCAAGATTAAATCAACATCAATGGCCAATATTAATACAACCCAACCCTAATTAGGGTTGCCCAAAATAACATCAATTATCAATCAGTAAACAAGCAATGAAAAAGCAGTGAAGTGGCAGTTGGAGCTATCATCAAGGAGAGGCATCCCTATCTTCTTGGGCAGCATCGTGCCCAATGAACCTGGACACGACCGTGACAACTTCCTCCATTGTGACCGGTGGCAGCATGTTAATCCTGAATTCAAGTCCATCCAAGTCTTCAACACATTTGGCGAAGGTGCTCTCCCAATCTGCCTCCTGCCTCACAAAATCATTCCGGATGGCCAAGAGACTCGCCACTCTCGCAAAATCCTGTCTCAGAATTGGTCCAGTAGCAAAGAAGAAAATCTCCTGAACCTTACACTTCAACCTATCCAGCTGCATGTCGTTTTCCCGGACAATCTCACAATCAAACACATCTGCAGCTGTCATATAAATTTTCTCCCGGATTTCTTTGACTTCCTCTTCAACTCTGAGCCCGTCCGCTTTCGCCCTCTCCAGAATCTCTCTCCATATTGTCACTGCCCAAAACCAATGGTGAAAATCATGAGTTGCTCCTGCAGCAATCACCTTTCTTTCAACTAACTCTTCCCTTGGAACGTCCTCCAGGACCCTGAGGCATGGAATAAGCCTCTCCTGAATATCTGGAAGGTTGTCCCAAGTTTCTGCCATATCAACCAGCCTAGAAAGAAAAGAAGTTTTGCCATAGGCAAGTGCCAATTTCTCCATGAACGAGGCTGCCTCTGAGCCCTCACTTATCATCCATTCCTGAGCCTCCTTGGCTGTGACCATCCCTTGCTCTACATCCTTGGCTATTTTCTGTGAGGGATTAAGAAGAGGAGGAGCTACTGCATCACCCTGATTAAGTGGCTGGGTCAGATGCCATATGTACTCCTTCAAGCGTTCGACCTCCCCTTTTATACTCCTTTTTCGCCACTTCTTTCTCCAGTCTCACCTTGATAGTTGAGACGGAATTGTCCAGCTCTTCCACTTCCTGACCTTTTGTTGTCGGGCCAAGGTCTATAGTGTTTATGGCGTATTTGGGAGTGATCTCATCTTGTGGCTTGTCCACTGTCGATACTGCGATATGTATGGAACGGCTGCTAGCCTCGTCCCTTTGAATGGTAGAAAATTTCTTGGCAAGTTTCTTAATAGCAATCTATTCTAACCTTGCCAAGAAATCCGCAGTATCATCTTCCTCTTGGGCTTCTTCTGGTGCCTGAATCTCCATCCTCTCTATCAGCCAATCTGAAATGGTAGGCTGCTCAATGCCATCTTCCTCCTAAACGTTCTCTTCATTGGGAACATCCAAGACTCCTCTGAGGGCGGAAATCATTCCCTCTTCAAAGTCATCATCTTGGACTTCCATCTCATTATCTAAACCTAATATTTATGTGCCCGTATGAGGTGAGGGCTCATCGCTATCCAACTAAATAGGCTCATTGTTCTCTTCTTGGACTGCAGAAGCTCCAATCATTTCAACCAAGGATTCGTCTATGGTGGCCACCAGCTCATCAATATTCTGAGACACTGCAGAACGAGATGGTTCTCCCTTCTATCATTTTGGGGCAGGCTCCATACTTGGAACTACTTCCTTCCTCTTCTCTCCAATCTCAACCAAATCCTAATGGGACGCGTCGGCATTGGAGGAGTACAACTCCGTCTCGCTCAGTAAATCATACGTGAGCGTTATTCTTTTTTGTCTCATCTCCTGGACATGATGGTCAACCCACCACTGAGAGTACTTGGTCACTGGCCTCATCAGGGTTGCCAAATCCGAATGCTCAGGCTCTGACCACTTCACGTAAGGAAGAGGTCGGCTCTCCTCGAAGCGTGGCTGGACATAATTCCCATCGTCCTGCAACTGATCAGGCATTCGGCAAAGTTCGATCGCCCTCATGAAGTCTACTGGCATTTTGGACCATAATCTTCTCCTGACCTCATTCATCAGCAGCGTTCGCCCAGAAGTCTTCCAATTCCACTCTATGCTTGTACCTTCTCCCATCCACTGTCTGGATATGATGATGTGGGTCAAAATTCGCCCTGGACTTATAGGCTGTGAACGGGTACCATTGGATTTCTAGTCTGGCGCTCTCAGCTGCTTGCGCTGACGGACAAGATTCTAACATATTCCCGATGAAAAATGGGAATGTAATAGCTGCCTTTTTAGTCGGCCTCTGGATGTTCTGGTATTCTTCCAGCTGCCTCGAGACTTCAAGCAAGATCATCTGATTTGTCAAATAGATGGGCAACTTATAGGGATTTCCACTAAATCCCTAGATCCTGACATATGTAAATTTTGGAAACTGGATGAACCAGGATCCGTATTTACTAATTAAACTCTTTGCCTCATGACTCAACCTTTGATGCACTCCTCCTTGAAGTGTTCTGGTGATATACATTAAGAAGGCATCGTGCACCCTCCTGAAATGAGATTTCTCCCTCAGCTGGAGTTGTGGGTAGCAATCATAAGGTCTGAGTTCATTTTCTCCGTTGCCAACTTTTCCTTTGCAAACTAGTCCTGGGTATTTATATGACTTGGCCAATAAATAAACAATATACGAGCTCATGTGACAAGACTTAGTCTTTTCCAAATTGACCAACTGCTCGTGAAGATTGTTACTTATCATTCAAGACCAATTGAACATTTTTACGCCAGAAGTGATTTCATCTATGAAGTAATACATCCAATTTTCAAAAAAATGCACCTTGAGGGTTGCCAGCTATTCTGTTCAGCATCAAAATGATGTCCCCATAGTCTTCTTTAAAGTCTGTTCGGCGTGGCCTCTTAGGCATCTTCTTTATTGACGTCTTAGGCTTCTCCAGCCATTCCTTATTAATATTTGTGGCGCATAAGTTTGACTGGCTGTCATACAATCCCTTGGCTTCCTCCTTGGTTTTGTAGGTGGTACGAGAATGTGTTGGGATGCCAAATGTCTCCTGTATGGCTACCTCGCCTAGGTGAACCAGAATTCTGCCCTCAGGTGCAATGATTTGTCTCTTCTGAGCATCGTAGTGGATGGTACATTCTACCATTAATTCAGCACAGTCCATCACAGGCGGGAATCCAGCTGCCTAAAAAATCCCATTTCTCACCATTCATCTGGCAATTGGTGTCGGAAGTCCGTCTTGTCCTAATACTCTTTTCTTGAACTCTATGAAGTCAACATGTCCTAGATCAATGTCTGCGACATTTTTCCACTTTGAATTTATTTTCGACTCTCGCTGTGTGCCTTTGCTGGCGAACTTCATTGGCACCTTCTTTGACAATTCTCCCGCCATGGTCATCAACCTGCAGTAAAAAATACTAACATTAATACAGAGACTTTTTAAATAATTTATTTTCGTGCCTTGTGTTCGAATATTTTACTTTCAGCTTATTAAATAATTAAACTTCTGCGAAAAAGCAAGTTGAAAGTAAATGATTTAAATTGAAATTTGGTAAGAGCTTAGCTAAGATGAAAAAGACAGAAGGAGAATGGCGAATTTATTCAATTGAACCTCAAACCTCAAGAAAGAACTTCCAGCTGCAGATCAGATTTAAACTTTGAGGATTTAACCAAAAAGCAAGTGACAAAGTGCGCCTATCTTGCACAGAAATTCGACTTTCAGCAAATAAATCCTTTCCTTCCTCGAGAAAAATTCTTCTTCAGTATAAAATTACTCCTCCCTCTAAGAAAATCGATCTTTCCTGCAGAAGGATTGATCGTCTTAGAATTTCGAGAGATTAACTTCTCTTTAGCTGTGTTTGTGAAAAATGAGTTGTTGAAACTCATTATAATGCTGAAGAACTTGATTTATTTAGCAACTGCCTCTTTCTCTCTTTATCTCAATTTGTTTTCTCTTCTTCACTTAGGCAAGTTTCCATTATTTTTCGAAAAAACTCCATGGCGAGCTTATCCAGGCAAATCTCTTTGATCTTCCAAAATTCAATCTTGCTTAGATGTCTATCTTTAATTTTCGAAATTTTGAAAATATTAAATGCCTTAATTAATTTCAATTTTCCAAGCTTTAATTCATTGGCGAATTTAATTTTGCCCATTGGATTTTATCTTTGTCCAGCGCAATTTATTTTCCTCCGATACACATCTGGCGAATTTAATTTTGTCCAAGGCTTTTAAATTTCTGAGTATTTGGAAATAAATTATTAAAATATTAAAATATTTTAATTTAGTTCCAACCCGTTCGTTTTAGACCCATGGCTATTTTGATTTTCTCTCCTTTTTCCTTTGGCTAAAAGTTTATTTTCCAAATTTATTCCAATTTTCGTCTAGCCAAGTTAAAATTCTAGCCATCTTATCAGTAAATGTTACGCCAGATCCTCATTTTCTTCAGCCACGGCGGACTTTAAATTGTGTCGAGCAAATTTTCTCATGCCAAAATCAATTTTTCTCTTGCTCGGACGAATTTCTCTAGGCAAGGTCTGTGTCTGGATGTCTTCCTTAGGCAAAATTCCATGATACTTAGATAAATTTTTATCCCTTCTAGCCAAGGGCGGACTTTCTTCCCTCTCTGCCATGTGCATTTTCCTCTATATACTTGGCCAACTTTATCGATTTCCTCTAGGCATCCAGACTTAAACGAATTTTTAATCTTTCTTCTCTTCTCATGCTAGGCGGACTTCATTCTTCCTTTGCCATGGCCTAGGCGGACTTCCTTAAGTCTTTTCCACCTTCCATCAAGGCATGGCGGACTTTCTGAAGTCTTTGCCTTCCACACTTAGTCAAAGTTAGCCTCTCTCCCCTTTAAAACATTAAAATATTTAGTCAAAATTTCAATTTTTCCTCTTTCTAGGCCCCCATACTCAGGCAAATTTTGGATTTTTACCTCAAGGCACCAAACACTTAGCAAAAAATTTTATTTTTTTCCTCTTGTATGCCTAGGCGGACTTCCTCAAGTCCTTGCCAAGTCAAGGGCGGAATTTACAACGTCCTTGCCATCTTTCTCAAGGCTGGGCGGACTTCAAACAAGTCTTGCCAACGCTGGGCGGAGTTTGGAACCTCTTTGCCAAGTCCCTCATTTTAAGGGTTGACCTCATCCTTGCCTTGCCAATTCTTTCCAAGGCATGGCGGACTTCAAACAAGTCTTGCCATTTCTCTCCAAGGCATGGCAGACCTCATACTTTGGAAGGTCTTTGCCATGTCCCTTAAAAGTAGGGCCAACCTTGCTAATAACTTATCATTCTCTCTTGTTGGCGAATTCTCCAGGCTTAGACAAAACTTTGTCACATAATTTTATGCCTTTTTTTGGTTGATTTTTGGGTGATTTTCCCAGATTTTGACTGATTTCCGAATGATTTTTCCAGATTTTCTCATGCTTTTGGGTTGATTTTTCTCAAATTTTGGCCTGATTTTCCATGCTTTTCTTCATTTTTCTACTTGATTTTTCGATTTTCACCTTGATTTTTCAATGATTTTTCTGATTTTTTGGTTGATTTTTGGATCTAAGATGGAAAGTTGATTATTTGACCGAGGTTGACTTTCTAAAAATAGAAAAAGCAAAATCCCTAAAAAGTAGGGAACCCCGTTTGGTCCAAAAATGCCAAAAATGAAAAAACGAAAAAGCAAAAAAGCAGATTCCCTAAAAAATAGGAAGTGTCAGAATTGGCCCAAAGCACAGGCAATCCTCATCTCTCGGGCCTTCTGAACACTTCCATGGCATTTATGCACTGATTCAAGCATGGATTATTGACTTGGCTCGGATGACTCCCAGAAAACTGACTTGGAACTCTCAAAGTGATGACCTCATGAAACTGTTGTACGGAGACAAAACCTTAAAAACTAGCAAACTACTAGGGGTCCCCATTTGTGATGGGGCGATGTGTGAAAAGGTCACAACAGGTCCTTAGCCTAATGAGGCAGTACACGGGATTGAGGGAGTTGGCTCGTCCTGGCATCACTACGTTTGCAACAAATTTTATCACATTGCAATCCTTGATTCGGTCAAAGGCATCTTTAATGCGCATGTTTGTTGGTGACGAGTGGTCTTCATCATCCTATGCTACGACCACTGCAAGGATTGATGAGCAGTTTTTGGACACCAATGGAGGAATTGTGAAGGTAAAATTTAATTCTTCATTATGTTTTAATTTTTATTCATATTTTACTTTTATTTGTTTAGTTTTCGTTCACACTTACTTAAGTTAATGTTTTACTTGCGACATAGATGCCTTCACTAAAGCACAAGGAGGCCTCTTTGCATGTCAATTGTGCAAAGAGAGTAGGACGACATTACAACCAGGCAAAAATATATTTAAGGGCATAATTATCATCTTTTTATATTATAATTTATTATTAAATGTTGAACTTGAAACTTGAAATGAGACTGATTTTGTTTCTTTTTCTCATCTTAGATAGATGGTGGCATATGTCTGGTTCGGATACACCGAACCTTCAAAATGTTTCCATTCATATATTGAGCCAGCCATGCAGTTCATCTGGTTGTGAGCACAACTGGAGTATGTTTGAGCACATACACTCCAAGAAGCGCAATAGACTGTCAGTGGAGAGGATGAACGATTTGGTATATGTTCATTACAACCTTCAGCTCAAATACAGGAAGATTTTTTACCAGGACTCCACCCCGATCAGGCTAGAGGAGGTTGATCTATAGTCTGAGTGGATCATTGAGGCTATAGATGCAGTCTTTAGTGACGAGGACCTTGATTGGGTGGACCAGGAAGATAGAGAGGTTGAGGTTGTAGCCATGGCTGAGGAGGAGGCTAGAGCACAAGGAGACACAGCTGGTGTTGGTGAGAGTGGCATGGAGACACAGGCAGAGACTATGGCTGCAGCTGCTACATCATCAAGGACCCTTAGAAGCCTTCGTAGGAAGGATGTTGGCTCCACTAAGCCATAGACTTGTAGCTATTGTTTTGATATTTCATATTTGTATGGAACATTTGATGTCATGGATTTCATATTCCATGAGTTTTCCATACATTTGACTACATTTATATATCTTAGTGTGCTATTTCCTTCAGCAGCTACAGTTTGTGTACTTTATACTTATGTGATCATTGTATACTTGTGTATGTGATGAAATTTGCTTCTATTTAATGATGTTATTGTGTCTTTAAGGTTTATTCAATAAAGGGTGCTGGAAACAAGTTTTAAATCCTAAAATATCTCTAAATTTCTAGGGTTTTTTTCATTTTGCCGAGTTTGCGCCGAGTCCCGAGTCTTGAGTCGAGTCACCCTAGCCGAGTCCAAGCAGAGTCCAAGTCTCGTAACTATGATATAAACATAGAAATACATACAATATATAATAACGTACGAAATGTACATGTGCCTGTGCAATGTATTTAATATTATCCATAAAACTATAGATTTGGGATTTTTATTTGATTAGCCATAGTCCATTCTCCATTTCATCTACAAAAAATTTGATCATAGTTAGGGTCTTAATTCTATGAAAACAGCCATTTTATTTGTTGTAGGAAAATGCATTTAACAGTCCTAGAGTGACAATTAATGAATTGCAATTACACTTATCGCAGATCTGGTTTGTCTCATTGAAGACAGCAGACACAAATTTTGAATTTTGACTAAGAGGGATGGTTCTTTGAGAGGCCATAGCCAACTCAAGGAGGTCTGGCCCAATACCCAATCAGCCTTTGTTTGGGAAACAATCTCACATGTTTGGGTGGCAGATGCATCCTGTTGTGGGGGTGAATGAAGCATAATCGGAGGTAAAATCATGTTGCCTTATATGTGTGCTGTTAATTTCTCAATTTCCATGTGCTGTTAAGTAAATAGAGAACTTTACTTCAATTGGCACATGGATATATATGCTGCACACTCATATGTATTGCATAATATAAATATTAAAAATATGTAAGTTGTAAAAGGAAGCTTCTAGAGGAATGAAGCTTATAAAGTATGATATATAAACATGCATAATATATTCAATAACGTACATTTACTAATATATGCATAAACATGTGTCTGCAATGCATTTACTACTATCCAACAATTCATATGGATGTGTTTGATGAGAATGTCAGCTTTGGAATGAATTTAGCAATAATTAGAACAATTTTTTGCTAAAAGCAAGGAAAAACAAAAGTGAACCTGAAGAAATGTTGCTACAGAAGTCTGATCCTTTGGTGCAAAGGAAATTTCTCCCCGCTTTCTCCCAATATATTCAATGTTTTTGTCAACCTGAAATGTGCCAGCAAAGCCAATAAATATTTGAAAAAAAATTCAAAATACCCTACAAAAATGGACTATACATAAAGTTTAATAGTTAGGTGTAATTCCCTGTCTGCAGAAGAAATGTCAAAACTAATTAAATGGTCACCAAAATTTAGGTTGTACTGTCATAACTAAACAAGAAATGCATACAAAATATTGCAACCAAAAAGATGACGAGCCTAATGAAGGTGTATTCACTACCATATCCAAATAAGAGATAATAGTTAGATATCACAATACTAAAGAACATAAGAAATTAAAATAGTTATTGACCACATTAACAGTGTAATGGCAACTCTTATCAACCATGACACAAAATTATGTAACTTCATGGCAATGACATAATTTTGATACACCAAAATGCATGGTCACATATAGCATCCCTCATCAAATTCATTTGGGTAAAATACAAAGTTGAATTCTTACTATGATGCAGGAACATTTGACCCTTCCTATCTTACCTGCTGTTAGCTTTTGTTTTCTCAGAATTTGATTTTGTTATTTTCTATGGTTATTTTTGTGTTGCAGGTGCTGGTGATAGAGATTGATCATTAACCTACGCATTTCTCCTATTCTGGGTCCCTGCTGGTCCTTTTATTTTGGCGCAGCACTTGATATCCCCACACCTCTGACTGCCGATAGGGATATCCTGAGCATTTCCTATTCTATTTTGGGAGTCTTCCAAGTGGGCGGCTCTTAAAATTTTCTAGCATTGACTTGACAGCAGTTACTCTGCCTTGTCTTTCTTTGGATGGTGTTTCAAATATTAAAATCTTTCCCTTTTTCAGCCAGCATCAGCTATTTATGCCAGGCACTCTTATTCCATCCTGGCGGCTGCTGTTGACTGGCCAGTCAGTGCTTCCTAGGCACCTCTGATTTTATTTATTTATCCTCTTCTCTTGAAGTATGGATGGGATATGGAGAGGAAAAGGGAAAGACAGGGATCTCGGTAGGGAGTTCAAAAAAAAAAAAGGCTAAGGCTGAGCACCTGGACAGATTCTTAGAAGTAGAATGCTGATGTAATTATCGGTTGTACTGTTTCTTTATGTTTTCTGAGAACTCTGGTATGTTTATGTAATCATTTTTCATTCAGTTATTTTGAAGAGCTGCCTGGTTTGTAGCCCTTAACTAGGATCATGAATTAGGACTGCATCATACTAACAAGTAAACATTGTCATGTGTTCCCTCATAACTTTTATTTGGAAACAAAACTGTTCTTCACCAAGTAAAAGGACCTCAAGTTGTTCAGCATGATATTTGGATTGAACCCGCCTTCAACATCACCATCTGATTATTCTTTGAAATCTTTAGGTTTTTCAAAGGCCAAGTCCTAAATTTGTTATAACTTATAAATGATCTGCATCTTTTTATAAGAAGATAAATATATTATATTAAAAGTGTGCAGCCTTTTATAAAAAGCTATATAATTTAGCATAAAGTGTAAGGATAGATAGCAGCGAAGGCTGCAAATATCAAGGTACAATAACTCAGATGTGACCCAGCTTGCTATGGGAAGTCAGATAATAGTAATACAGCCATTGTTATCCAGCTGATTTAAAGCAAATATTCACAAAAACTTCTAAGTAAGCAAACAGCAAGACAAATAGAATGCCATAGTTAAGTCATGTATCCACTCGAGGTACTGAAATCCCATCTTGTGTCTGTTGTCTTTCCTTGTAACCTCATGCTAAACAAAGATTGCTGGCTTCACAGAAGGTTTAAAGATGATTTGTGAGCATTCCCACTTATGCATCCATTGGTCAATGACAGTTGAATGAGGAGTATTTGCCTATCGTTTTCCATGTGTAGTTTGCTGTATAACCTCACCAAGCTAATGTTTTCTATTCTCAATCATATGAATGATCTCAATTGCCTCTTCTCTGCTTGGAAAACTCTAAAAATTATGGGTGAAGTAGGTGAAGGTGTGAATGTTTTCAGTTTACTGGTGTAAACAGTTGACCAGCAACTCCATTAAACTCTCTTGCATTTCTTTGTCTCAACCTTGAACATCAATTCTACCAGCAACTTCTGCTAAAGATATTGGTGTTGGATAGTACAAGCTGAAGGTTGGCTTTATGTTGGCCAGAAGTCTGTCTGCTGCTCATCATATTTGCAGCAGCGTTCAAGGCATCTGTGCCTGTTGATGTTTAGCAGCTTTGGGCTTCATACTTCCTTATTTATTTGTGATTATTTAATGTGAAGTGGTGCTTCACATGGCAACATTGTAATTGTTATCTTGGCCGACCTTCCTTGTAACTTGCATTTTATTAATTGTAATTATATTTTTTTATGATGGCTGACCTTGCATGAAGAGGCATGACCTCTCTCTCCCAAATTGTATAAATATAAGTTAATTCCATTCATTCATGCGTCAAGCAAGTTCAAAGTCTCTTCTCTTCTCTCAAGTGCGAATTACCAAGAGCAGATTGCGAAGTCATCAAGTGCAGATTGTGAAGTCATCAAGAGCAGATTGCGAACTCTTCAAGAGCAGATTTGAGTTGCAAGGAAGTGCAGATTATTTATCTAGCATTGCATCTTGTGAAGGTGCTGATTATTGGCCTTGAGATTGGCCTCATTGTAAAGAGACTTGTTGCCATTACATATATATAAGATATATATTTGTTGCTGGGTTTTTCTCCCTCAAGAGGAGGGTTTTCACAGGGTATCTGCTGTGTTATTGTGTCTGATTTTGAATTAAATTTCTGTGCATTATATCTGATCACAAAACTAACAGTGCCATGGTAGAATGCTTCTTTAGTAGGGTTTATTAAGTGATTTTAGGGGATTGGAGGTCTTGGGTTGAGATAAATTGAAGGGGTGCCATAAATTACCATTGCAGAGCAGACTCTTTAGACATTTGGGACAAAATGTGATTGTAGCTAGGCAGCTGAATTAGTCTAGAAAGTTTAAATGGAGAAGATTTGGAAGAGGTCCCTTGGGGATAGCACTTGTGTAAAACACATCAAAGAATTAAAAAAAGAATTACTGTTCTGCAGAGTAGAAGAATTATTCAAGGTATTACCTGGAAAATGAAACATTGCTTTCATCTGAAGGATCATTGAGCACCTAGAAAGAGATTGAGGCTCCTCTTCATCCAGATTCCTAGCATTTCTTAGTGCTTCTTATAGAACTTCTACCTTTTATAAAGCTTCTTAGCAGAACATTGAATATGAAGGCAACTTGCTTTTGGAGGCAGTGCAGGCTACCTTTCATAGACTTCTGCAGGAGGTGATTGCTCTATCCTATTTGCATCTCTTTGTGCATAGTAGTGTCCATTCTTCATATATCCAAGTGATATGACCTCCTAAATTCATTGCAACTGGCCCAAAGATATGCAGAAGCTCTATGACCTAAAATTTGCATCACAGAATCATTGAAGCAAATTTAATGCAACTGTTGCACTGATTTGGAACAACTCTGATTGATATGAACAATGTGTGCCTTTACCTTAATGTTAAAAACTTAGAAGTCATTTATTACTTTATGCATAACAATAATATGCTTTCTCATAAGCAATGGGGGTGTGGAGTGTGTCTGACTTAAGACTTGGAACAGATCAACAACTAGATGTTTTGATCAAATCTGATCTTCAGTCAAACATCTGACAGTGTATCACTGGGAGTTTTATTATATTTTAAATCCCCATATATCTTGTTGACCATTGTTTTGGCTAGCTGGTCAGCGACTCCATTACCTAAGGATGCGTGGTAGATTGTACCTAGTGTGTGATTTTTAAGTTTTGGGCATATTCTGAATAGTCACTCTCATTTTCCAGTGGTGGACTTTTGTTGTATTACATTCCCTTTGTATTAGTTTTTATGATTATGTGAGTCATCTTCTATTAGAGAATTTGAATATCCTCCTCCTTTTCTAGTATTCTCCTGCATCTAGACTGAGCAGCCCTAAAATTTTGTTTATTTCTTGATCCATAAACTGATAATTAGCAAGTATATGTTATTCTTCTTCCAACCAAAGAATTTCCCAAATATGTATATCATCTTGATCATAGTTTGAAGACTCTTACTCAAGACTCAACAAATCTAAGCCCAAAAAGACATTATTACACAAAAAAGAAAAAACTGAAATTAATGCATTTAGACTTAGAGAACAAATAAGTCGATTTTGTTCAAAGTTCAAAAATCAGACTCAAAAGACCGAAAATTAGACTTGGGATTCAATGCAAACTTGGCAAAATGCAGCCAAAAAAATAGAAATTAATGCATTTACAGCACACAAAAGTCTAATTTGATTATCTATTTGTCATAATTCAAACATTACACATGTCATATGATCTTCAACTACTCAAAATTTGAAATTTCAAAGTTTCAAAGTCAAAGAATACATTGTAATACAATAAAATTATATATAATAATTGTATAACAGCAATACAATTGTTTACATATGATGATATCACAGCCAACTACAATCTACATGTTCCTCTTTCCCCTCCCAGTGTAATTTATTTTTTGAGGCCTTGAACTAGAAGGTAAGTTGGTATCACAATGATGACTGATTGTTTCCTTAAAAGTGTCTTCATTTTCCTCCTATGTATCCAACTCTGGCACTATAGATACATGGGTACAATATACCAATATGCTAAAAAAAATTTGGGAGACTGTACATTCTAGGTAAATTCATAGAAAGGACACACACACATATATATATATATACTCAATACTAATATAATAAAAAACATAAGTTTTCCCTATCCTGAGGGTTGAGATTCATATGATTTCAGATATCTTGTTCAATTCACAACAACAAAAAATGGAAGATTCAAAACTTATACTATATGCGTTGAAATATATTTAAAACAAAACTTGAATTATTGCTTCTATTAGCTATGTTGATGCACTCAAGTTGTGCTTGCTGGCTAGGTTTGTAAATACTTGTCTTTGTTTTAAGGGAAAATAAAAGAACTGTCCTTGTTCACATCCATCCCCATTCAATATGTTTGACGTAGGAAATATAAGGAAAACGTCAAATGCGTTTGCCAAATGTTTTGTTTTAGGATTTTTTTCGCTTTTGAAAAAGTTAAAAAAATCAACCAATGCTTGTAATTGCTTTAGAAATGCCACGTCACAGACAGAATCACCTAGGTTTGAGAGTACTTTGGCATAATTGTTTTGGTGAGAATAATGTAGAATCCTGGAAATTCAACAAATATTCCTAGGTCGATTATGATAATTGTGTTAAATTTAGTGATCAGATTTAAATGTACAGAAAATTAATTCAAATCAGATGCAAAGACACAGCAGATACCCTGGGAAAACCCTCCTCTTGAGGGAGAAAAACCGAGCAACAATATATCACTTATATATTGAATTGTCACAAAAATGATCTCCTTACAAGAGGCCAATATGCAGGCCCAAAAATATGCAACACAGAACTATAATGCTGATAGAACTCAGCCTCAAACAATATGCTCTCCTATAGAATTTGCTTTCACTTCTAGATAATTTGCACTTAGACTTCAATGGATAATATCAAACTGAACTTGAATCTTGATGATAAACAATGAGAATGCCATCGAATATAAATACAAACTAGAGGAGAGGACGTGACTCTTCCAAGCACCATGTCGGCCAGCATCAAGAAGACGTCTCTCTTGAAATTCGCGCCTCTTGAATCAAGGTCGGCCTTGTTAGAAAATCGTGTCTCTTCATTATTAAATTGTTTGCTTAACAAATAGAAGTGTCTTTAGAAATCGTGCCTCTTGAGTCTTAATAAATTAAATAGCATGGAGCTATTATTTAATTTATTGCAAATAAGGAGATCGCTGGAAGAATACTTCTGACGCTGCATGTTAAAATCAACAACTTGGGCTTCTTTGTACATTAGAAAGCAAATCGAGGGATCTTGAAATTTCTCAAAAGGAAACTAGTTTTTAGGCAAGGCAAACTCTTTAGAACAGTACTCCTATCCGTAGATTACATACTCGGACTTCGAGAGTACTTGGCAAGCCCAAAATTTTTGACTCAACAAATACTTGGCAGCTTAAAAATAGTTAACTATATGATACCTGATATAGTAATGCCATAATAGTAAGTTAATAGTATAACAATAACTTAACATGGTAATGCCATTAAAATCTGTGTATAATAATATAAGTTAACTATATACAAACTTAAACTGTTCATTATGATAACTAATAATGTGTATCATGGAACTTGAAAGAGTATAATCGGCGAGTGAATATGTTTTTTTGCAAGTACTTGGAGGTTTTTTCGCAAATAATTTGCAAATAATCGATGAGTGCATATGTTCAGGTAAATGGAGAGTAAAAGTCAAGAGTACTCACCATGGCAGAAAATGTGCAATTACTCAACTACTCAGAGAGTACGCGCAAAGTATGTAATCTATGCTCCTATCCATGCACATCTATTTCATGTCTATTGTGCCTCTCCAATTCAAAAACTTGTTAGTTGCCTAGAGGAAAGTCAAAAAAGCCATAAAGAAGGCTGTCTTAACATGAACGATTTGTTGTTCTTTCAACCATTTTCTGGCTTTGAAGGTAGCATGACAGCTAAGGAAATGCCTAGTTTATGTGTGAGACTCTTAGCATCATACAAATATTTTGAAAAAACAAATGAGTAACCTCTACAAGCCACATGGAAGACCAATCAATTGACAATAGCCAGGTGGATACGGATGCATAACATCGCTTCATCTAGGAATAACTTGAAAATTAGGAAATGACACTACTATTAAAGTTTGGTTGGTCACATATAATGCTTACATATTCCTCATTGAGAGAGGGCTACAACCATCAGGAGAAACAATGGAAAGAGAGCTTACATATTAAGTTCTTTTTCTTGGCACCGATCAATTTTGCTTCACTAAGCAAATGAAGAAGTATGTACTCCAATTCTATTTGATGAAGAAGAATTAGCAATCTATCCAAGCAAAGGAAGCTCTCATTAGAGTTGTTAAATTAATAAATTGAAAATCAAACTTCAAATTCAATGTTCCATGGGGATACGTCCCTACCCCTAGTTCCCCATCCTCAAAACACTATCCCCTTCTCCCTCCATCCCCGAGATTTCTTTTTATAACTAATTTTTAAGTACTAAATATATTTGCACCTTCATCCCCAAATCTAGGTCCTTTGTCCACCCATCCAAGAAACACATCCCCCATGTCCCAAGATGACGTAGAACATTCAAAATTTGAACATAGTAATTTTTTTAATTTAAAAAATCAAATTTAGATAGGGGGCAAGAACTTGGAGGTGTGGTAATTCATGGCCATTGAGGTACCACCAAGAGCAAGCATCCTTCCCATACTTGTCATGGAGAGAAAAATGACCAATGGAGGTTGCAAAATTAGCAAACACACAAATCAAATGTAACTTTATTTTCCATATATAGATCAAGGAAGAGTTTCCTAAATACTTTCCTAAACCCTTCACTAACTTTTGCATCATGGTATAGTGGCACACTTGTTGGTATAGGAAGAATCTCTTTGCTGTAATATTTGGGAGTCAACACGAGGGCAAGAAGATGGAGTGGGGTGGTCATTTTGTTCCAACACAAATTGGATGCACCTCTTTGAAGAAAGTTTCTTCCAGATCTTACTCTTTTTCCTTATGAAGGATTTTATTGTCTCAATCATCAAAGTGATGCCATTGTAAACCTCTCCCAAGCATGGCTTATCCATGTCAATCAAGCAATCATACTCAAGATGGTTGCGAATATGATGAGCTCAAAGAAACTAAGAAGATATTCCATGCAATCCCCCTGAGTGTCATCTCGAATCATTTGCTTTATATTTAATGCCCTCTCAATGTTGGATTACCTCCATACGGAACTTGATTGGTTGATGACCATACAACGAGCATTTCTCGCACCACCACAATTCGTCTCAAGATGATTTTGTTGGATGGAAATCTAGTCTTAATAGCCTATTTGAAAATTAAAAGTTAAAAAATTGAAATACAAAGAAGAATGCATAATTAAATTTTTAAAAATAAATTACTAAAGTAAAACATAAAATTAAAAAATTGCATTGTTTGAATTACCTTAAGTAGCTCTAGTTGCAAGAATAATTTAAAAATGGCTTGCAAAATGTGGTGGTTTGCAATGAAAATTTGGATCTTTTCAGCCTCATCATAGACTTGTTTGAATCAATCTATGTTCCTACTGTAGCTCCGTAAAATTGTCACCCTTGATAATTTCACACTATGTTTTGCTCTCCCTAAATTATTGAGCCTAATTAAGCATTTAATTTCAGAAATTATGCACTTTATAGCCTCTATTTATCATTTTCTGAGAAATTGTAAGCATTGAACAAATGCATTCATTTAATGTTTTTCCCCCGGCACCTTATTTCCCAAAAAATAGGGCCAAAATTGTGACGCCCTTGGGCATCCCACTCCCCCTATTTTGTTGGGATCCAAATTTGAATGTCAGTGCCGGCATTTTAACATCTAAAATTCAAATTGCAAATGTCGGCTATTGCAATTTAATTTGTGGGAAATTGAAAAAATGCCTATAAATACCTAGTTATTGCATCATTTGAAATCATCTAAAAAAATATTGGCAAACTTATGATCAAAAGCACTATCAAGCAAGTCAAGAGCAGCATTTCAAAGCTTTATTGCAGCAATTCAAAATCCAAGCATCATGTCAAATCCTATGTGTGTTTATGATATCATTGTTTGTGAAGGCTAACCCTTGTTGTAGGTCTCCAAGCAATTCAAGTAATCAAGCACGCAAGATCCAAGACCTTGAAGTGATGTGCATGACTTCAATCCTTCAAGGAAGCTATTGAAGGGTGGTGAGTTGCAGCACTTTGTGATTTCATCATTCCTTCCTATCATTTATCCATTTTAATCATTGACATTGCCATTGTGGAAATGGAAACACTAACACGAGGTTTGACCAAGGCAAGCCCCTAAATGGCACAACATTTCCTCTGTTTTTGAATGTGTCGATTTCAAGTTTGAAGAGGATTGAAGGAAGTTTGAAGAGCATTTGTCCATTGTTGCATTCAAAGCCCTACATCTTGTCAACTCATGGAAACTGCCCTATAGAATTATTCAATGGTGATCCGACAAGTATGCAAGCAGAAACAAGGATCTCAAATCTGCCATCAGAAGACTGTAAAAGCAGAGCAGGACACCCCTACAAGGACCCAGACGCCCTTGGGTGACTCTGTCCTCCTACAATGACTAACAACAAACTTTCGAGACAAGTACACATCACTTTGTCTCTTCCAGATCTACCTGCAATTCTCTGTTATTGTCCGTTAATTGTCGAAATCTTGCATTTTCATATTAGGTTAATTGTTCGTTATTGTTATTGTCCGTTAATTAGGTTAATCAAAGCAAATCCATTCCAAGACTCAAAAAGATGCAGATCTAGGTCTAATTGGCTCACCTTCAAGGTTGCAAGTCAATCTATTCACCTTGTGATCTCCATCTAAATGAGGCATTGGAAAAAGACTACACACAAAATTTCAATCCTAGGTTTCTAGACATAAGACCTAGGGTTCTCTTTTTCTTTGTTTCACCTACCCAACTTTTGTAACATGAAGTTTAGCAAGTGCACACAACAAGGTGTCCAAAATATATGTGAGTCGTCTCAACCAACATACCAACCACTCTGCAATCTTTGCATTGTCCATTATGACTTTGACAACATCTTGAGGACCCACTTCCTGAATGCATTATATAAGGATTCCTACAATAAAGTGTGTGTCCTTCACCTGCCCCTCACAATCCACAGCTTTCAAAAGCATAGCCCCTTCAGAGCACTTTAAAATCACATTGATTAAGGCCTAATTTTTGTATACTTCAATCCATAGGAAATAATAAACACACCTATTTCTTTCCATGGGGCCCTAATCCAAGCTAATGAAGTTTATACATGTTTGACCTTCTTTGACAATAAGGTGTTACGCACCTTCTCATAACCTAGGCTAGTGTACCCCTTTGGAGCTTTATTTACTTTTATTATCATGTCTTGCCAATATGATGATTGAACAACATTGAAGGACAAACCACTTGTGGGACATCTTGCAGCGATTTGATCAACAATCTCTCTAGCATCATTATTAAATGCCCTCTCCAATTATATATTCAATACTGATATAAAACAAAATCCAAGTTTGCACTATCTCGAGGGTTGAAACTCATATGATTACAAATTATCTTGTTAAGTTTGCAATTCACAACAAAAAAATGGAAGATCCAAGAGATTGTATATGATATTTAATAATGATGCTAGAAAGATTGTTGAACAAATTGTTGCAAGATGCCACTATACAAATTGTTTGTCCTTCAATGTTTTTCAATTATAGTATTAGCAAGACATGACACGAAAAGCAAATGAAACTCCAAAAGGATAGAATGGCCCAAGTTATGAGAAGGTGTGTAGCACCTTATTGTCAAGGGAGGTCAAACATATAAAAACTCCATTGGCTCCAATTAAGGCCTCATGAAAAGAAACAAAAGTGTATATCATTTCTGATAGATGGAAGAATACAAAAAATAGGTCATTAATCAATGTGATTGCAATGTGCTCTAAAAGGGCAATGTTTTTTTAATCCATGGACTATGAGAGGTAGGTAAGGATGCACAATCTTTTGCTAACATCCTTATACAATGCATTCAAGAAGTAGGTACTCAAGATGTTGTCCAAGTCATAAAGGACAATGCAAAGAATTTCAAAGCGGTTGGCATTGTTACATGAAACACGGTTCTCACATATATTTTGGACACATTTTGTTGTGCACTCACTCAACCTCATGTTGCAGAAGTTGGGTAAGAAAATAGACTGAATCAAATAAGTCCATGTTGAGGCTAAAGAGATCCAAATGTTCATCACAAACCACCACATGTCATAGGTCCTTTTTAGATTATTCTTGCAAGAGGCGCTCTCTAGTATGGTCATCAGCTAATCATGGTCCATATGGAGGCAACCAACATTGAGAGGGCATCAAGTATAAAGAAAATGACTCAAGATAACACTCAATGGGATTGTGTGGAATATCTTCTTAGTTTCTTTCAGCCCATCACAAGTATTATATGTTTTACTAACATGGATAACCCATGGTTGGGAGAGGTTAATGATGGCATCAACTTGATGATTGAGAAGATGTAATCCATCATAAATGCAAAAAAGCAAGATCATAAAGAATCTTTCTTCAAAGAGGTGCAATTAATTTGTGTTGAGTGGTGGAACAAAATGACCACCCCACTCCATCTTCTTGCCATCAAATTGACTCCCAAATATTACAAAAAGAGATCCTTGCTATGCCAAAAAGGGTGCCATTGCCACCATACCGTGATTTAGAAGTCAACGAAGGGTTTAGGAAAGCACTTACTAAATTCTTCCTTCATCCTGATATGGAAGATGTGCTTACAAGTGAGTTTGCTGATTTTGCAACCTCCACTAGCCAAAGTGTTTTTGCTCTCCATGACAAGTATAGGAAGGATGCTCACTCTTGGTGGTACCTCAAAAGGCCAAGAATTGCCACACCTCCAAGTTCTTGCAATCAAAATTTTATTGCAGGTAAGTTTATGAATTCTTACTCTCTCTAAATTTGTTAATTTTAAAATTGGAAGTTTGATTTACAATTTATTAATTTAACAACTCTAATGAAAGCTCCCTTTGCTTCCAATAGGTTGCTAGTTCTTCTTCATCTGAAGAGAATTGGAGTACATACTCCTTCATCCCCTCAATGAAGGACAACCAATTAGCATCAAGTAAAGCAACGGAGCTAATTTACATGTATACCAACTTGTGCCTTCTTGCTCACAAAGAAGACGAGTACAAGAAAGGGGCAACAAAGTTGTGAGATGTAGAACCAAAGCAAACTAACTTGGATCTTTCTTCTATTGCACAATCTTCAATTTTAGAGGAATTGAGTAGCCAACATATTTTTAGTTTGAATGGCATTGGGGTTCCATGTGGTTCTCCTAATCTACTTGCAACATCTAATGTTAATGTTAATGAAGATTTTAGTCTTGATGATGATCCATCCGATGCTGATTAGTGATTACTAATTGTATTATTTTAATATTGAACAATGTTTATCTATCATGACATTCAAGTTTGATCCTTTTGATATTGTATTACTATATTATATTTCAAAATTTGAAATTTGTAATAGTTTTGTTTAGCATACGCATGGTTTATGGCATTCTAAACTTAGTTATGTTTTAAGGCTGCAAATATATGTGTGTGTGTGTTGCATGAACATAACCACAACATACCGAATCAGCGCAGGCTCAGCATATCGATTTTTGGCTGACTTAGACTCTGCACAAATTCTGCACCTTCAGAAAAGTGTGATTGAAAAATATTTTATTAAAAACATGATTTTTTTAAAAATTTGGCCTAGAAGTGGCTAGACTTGGCCAGACTCCATTAGACTCATCCAAACTCACCAAGTCTCAGAAATGGATCTGAAGGCCTGCTCAACCCAATTCTCACGAAACTCGCTAGATAATTAGCCAATCTCGAAGCTATGCTGCTACTAAATCTCTCATTCTCGGTGTCAAAAGTACATAAAAAATGAAGGCTAGTCATTCATTATCATGCTATCAATGAAATCATTCTTTAGAACTGCTTGCTACCCAAATTCCCAGGACCAACAATTTTCTAGACCAACTTCAAGATGTAAAGCACTTTACTACGAATGTCTTGTGGAGCCTCAAGATGTCTGTTAGAAGACCTTCAATAAAAAAAATAGGCTCTACAAGTGGTCTGAACTTTGCTGTGCCTTTTGGACCCCCAAATGCACCGGTCACATTCATGTGCAAGGTAAAAGATGCTTGCGTGCCCCATCTTGGAACATATATACTTGTCTCTATAGATGAGACCTTGTCTCTAGTAAGATGAGGACAACCACCTGGTCTATGTGCAGAGATTTCTGAATTTTTCAATTTTCTTTGCCAACACCATCTCCAAGCCATGATGAAGTCGTCATTTTTTGGATGAACCTGAATCAAATACTAGGACTGAACATGGAATACATGTAGAACCAGATAAAGTTGAAGTCTCTCCCAAGTGGCCCACTGCATCCAACATTTCAGATATGAAGAAGTTTCTGAGGGGTACAAACTTTTTCAGAAGTTCAATTCTATTTCTAATCAGAAAAATATTACATGGTGTCAACAAGCTACTACTTTATTTCATCATGGCTGCAATTTTTTGTTGCATGTGGGTTTTCCAAAATGGCAATCTTTGTGCCATGAAGACAAACAATTGATGCTTCACATGTTAATGGCTTCTGCTTCAAACATGCTTTGAGTAATTTCAAGCTGCCACTCATTTTCATCCTGATTGCAACTCCCACTTCGGGAGTCATTTTTGCCAAGAATTGCGGAAAATTTTTGGTTGTGAATGGAAGCTTGATGACCAAACAATGCATTCTAATTTTGAAGTTTGTTATGCCTTCGAACCTTTGCCCCTAATGATATTTGGGTTGCTCTTCCAGTTGAATATACATCAAAACAATAGAAGGGAAAGGCTTTGTTCTTTGTCCTGAATTTGAATCTTGAAAGATTTTGTTAATTTCCAGCTGACTCAATTGAAATATTATCACAATTTAAAACTCATCAAATATGGACCCTGCTTTCTTCTTCAAGTAGCTGGTTCCAATTTTGATCGCTTACATCTTTAAAATTGATGAAGCATCCATGATGTTGTCAATGTGATCCAGTCAAATTGCAAGAAGCATCTCATTTGGTCAAGGAGGTTTCCAGCACCTATCATGAGTTAGCATCCCAGTTTTTGACAATCATTAGCCAAGGATACTTCACTCAATGTTCAGACTTGCACAAATTCAAAGAAGAAAACTACTATTTATCTTGTTGGTCACAAAGTGGTTCTACCAACACAGACCAACAGGAATTTCCTCCAACATAGAAGCTGTGATTAATTCCCTCTATGATAGGAAGAAATTAGGAGATTGCACCCTTGGTGATAATTTTTGAATCATATTTATGTACACTATTTTCAAGGTTTAACTGCTGTTATTTGCTTACATTGTTGTTTGATCATTAATATATGCTGCCGTAAATCTTCTGTTATTTTGCTTCTGTACATAGCTGTTAAAGAACGCAGGAGGCTGAACATATGTTATCAGCATATCCTTTTGCAGGAATTTTGAATGTGCTTGGTCTTATCAGCCAACACACCCTCATGCTTGTAAATCATCCTATGCTAATGAAGACTGTAAAACATAGTTTTGCCAGCTAATTCCTTCATGTTTTCTACTATATTAGAAATATGCAATCATCAAAGAACATTTTATCCAGCTAACAATAGTCATACTTGTAAATCTATTTTAACCTTTGATAACGAGGACAGTTAAATGCTCACAGGCTTGTAAAGGATTTGAGTGATGAGCTAAGGCTGTACTGAGAATAGGTCACACAAATGATCATGAGACTGATGCATAAATCTCAGGTCTTGGAGAAGATAAAATCAATTATTTAAACATATTTGATATGTGTATCACACAGTTAAAGATGATCATCAGGGAAAAAGGTTAAAGCTATGTTGAACATCTCACATCCATGTCCACATGATGATAAATCTTGTGCAGCCTTATCAACAATGAAATTCATAAAGCTTTAAACTTTGCTATTGTTGAATTGTTAATACAGAATTTGTTTGTATATAAGCAAACAACAATGGAAATAAGTGATTGGGGATTCCATGGCCAAGGACAACACTGGCCTGCTGAATATGATGCATTCATTTTGTATGTTAACAAGAAATCAAGGGTTTTTGTCATGAACTCTGCATAAGGTACCTAGGATGGCATACGACAATTTTGTATAGAATATATTTACAAATTAATACAAATTTGTTTCGTTCATAAGAAGAAAGCAAATAATATCCATGATCTTTGAACAGCCAAGAATTATAAACCAGGAAAAAAAATGTACAAGATATGATGAATGGACAAATCACATGAATTATAAAAAGATTCCAAATAGCACAACCTGCTCTATTAGTTGCTTTACTTGTCGACGGAACCTGTCAACTTTGGTATATTTGTTGAATTGTCGCAATCGAACAAGTGGAATAAATGCTAACTCGGGGAGAGATACAGAATAACTCCACTGAGTCAAATGTTCAGCTAGATGCTCAAGCACAGAAAAAACACACTCCTCTTGGAAAGCACGTGTTTTCAGGGTTGATTTTGGAACCTGTTTCAGCAATATTTAGTCATTTTTACAAGTAACAGCACAAAACAAAAACAAGATGTCAACTAATTGGATATTGACCTTCAGGATTGTTGAAAAGTCAACTGCTTTCCCAACTCCTCCAGTAGGTGGCATGTTTAATTCTTTGAACTCTAGCATATCCAAAACAAGAGAAGCAACATGAATATATGTCTCCGTAGCAGATGCAAGCCTGTTCAACATTTTTGTGCACTGCACCCTCAATGGAAAGTAACGAGCAGTGGGTACTAATCGGGCAACCCCACTAATTATCTGGGCTACTGGATATGCCAATGGCTGAAGATCGTCCTTCCCTGTATATCTACAAAGCACCTTTACCCAAAGTTCAAGGCAACTTATGAACTTCCAGCAATAAACTTGCTTGAATGCTTCCTGTAAATATCCAACCATATAATCAGGATTTGCAAATAAGAATATATCCAAATCTGGAAATTACAATTCGTAAAGGAAAGTTTTTCATAATTCATCAAAAACGATGTAGACAATTTCAAGAAACGATGGTGTTAATTTCAGTTCCATTCTTTTACTTAACATATAAAGGTTTGTTATATAGTTTTCTTCTTTTGTGCATATATGCGTCTGTGTCTGTGTCTATGTCTGTGTGAATATACTTATATGAACTGTAAACTTGGTAGATTTTATCTTCTAATACTAATCTTGTATTGAGCTTATAATTGTGATCAAGGATCAACCAATCTTGCATCACCCACAAAGAGATACATTTCTTTTGCATTTCTGTTGTAGAGTGTTCTGCTTTGCAGTTTGGCATGTTTGTGTCGGGGAACTTGTAGAATCTACTGCAGTAATGCAAAAGCCAATGGTTGAGAAATTACTGCCACATAGGCAACATGAGCTGAAGCAAACTCTTTCCTTTTAGAAACAGAATAAGAATTCCCCATGAAACCCTATACATCAGAGTATGTCACTTGGGTGTCACATATTGCAGATAAGCTTCAAAAAGGCATTGGTGCCACATGGGCACACAAGCTGAAGCAAACTCCTCGATAAAAACTGAGTATGAATTCCCATGGAACCACACAGGTCAGAGTATGTCACTTTGGTGTCACATATTGTTGTGTACGCTTCATAAATCCATGCAAGATCCAGTCCATGCATTGGACGATGGATGTGCATAGAAGCCATCCAATGGCCTACAGGTGGATAATGACAAATACTCCTTGTCAGTTATGTCAAATTGTGAAATCTTGGAGCTTCATTTATTAACAGGAGACACAGAAGAGACCTCTTAGTCCCTACGCTTGTGGGAAGATCAAACATTGCCCTGTCAACCTAAAAAATGGATAGACTCCTTTGGAAGATGTTGAAGTGATTGTCAACATTGTAATTGAAGTTATAGGAAGTCAATGCTGGAAAGTGGATCTTAGGCATAGCTTAACTTAATCAAAAGGGGATACATTGCAATGCCAAGAGTCTATGCAATAGGCTGAACATTGCAGGTTGGGTAGCATAGATTAGTTGGGTTCCATGCATTTTGTAATGGTGCTCAGGGCATGTAAATCTTCTGCATACAATAGAGATTGTATTTTACTAGATTCTTCAATGTTCTTCTGTATTTAGTGCTTTTGTTGTGTCCTCTGGGCAACTATTAGCCAGTTGTTCATTTGACCTGCTTACAGTCTTGCATCAAGTGGTTTCAAAGCAGGAGCCAAGTTTTGCGAGCGAGAGAATGTGTGAGCTCCATAACAAACATTTTTGTGTTTCTCACATTGCAGGTGGACCAGAGGTGCTATGCCCCACATAGAAAGAAGAGGAGCAAGAAACAATAGAGTGGCTAAAGGACCGCACTTCACAAATCTTGTTGATATGATGAGAGCCCTTCAAGAAAGGCTCAATGCGGTAGAGAGTTGGAGACCATGCAGAGAAGAGGAGTGGCTGTGATAAAAGACATCAATTAGGATGAGAGAGCAGATGCTACCGCACACGAAGTCAAGGGCACTAACTTTGATGAGGAAGCCACTACAGAAGATAGGATCACAAGAGCTGTCATGAGAGCCCAAAACAGACTAAGGTTTGATCTACCAACCTAGCAATAGATCACTTCAATCCACAACAATCAACAAAATCACCATCAAATACTGATTTTCATTATCGGCAATGGGTGACCTGTTGGATTGCCCAAGTGGAGCAAAATACTTTTCAAAGATTTACCTCAAGAGCAGTTAACATCAAATTAGAATCAACGGAAGAGATGAATGAAAAACCGCATTCAAGATAAATGATGGCTTGTATGATTGGATGGTGCTGCTATGCAGCAAGCACATTCACCACACTAACGAACATGGTCCTAAAGCTATTTCTTGGCAAGTTTGTTATCATGTATTTGGATGACATTTTGGTGTTAAGCAAGAAGATGGAGCATCTTGCACACCTATTGTAGGTTTTCAAGCAGTTAGAATTGCATAGAAACCTAAAAAAGTGCAATTTTATGCAAGAGCAACTAGCATACTTGGGACGTGTGATACCTCAAGATGGCGTGGGAATGGACCCAAACATAGTGTGTAATAATCAAATGGCCAATACAATACAGTGTCGCAGCAGTCAAGAGTTTCCATGGGTTTGCAAGCTTCAATAGGAAGTTCATCAAAAACTTAAGTGTTGTTTGTACACCACTAACTCACTGAATACAAAAGGGTGGTTTTGATTGGACTGTTGTTGCAGTGAAGAATTTTGAACTCTTTAAGATGACAAAGGAGCCCGTGTTGGCAATCCCTGATTTTAAAAAAGTTTTTCAGGTTGACTGTGCTGCGAGCAAAACTATAACTAGTGCAGTTCTTAGTCAAGAGGAAAGACCAATTGCATTTTTTACCGAAAAACAAAATGATGCCAAGATGTACTCAGTATACAACAAAGGTCCTACAGCACTGTTATAGCCTTACAGGCATGGAGGCATACCTTGTTGCCTACGGAGTTTATCCAACTGATCCAAACTGCTGAGAATTGCGGTACCTCAACTGATCCAAAAATCAAGTCAAGCATGTTGAACTAGCAGAATTGAGAAAGAGATCACTGATCAAGGCTTGCATTAGGAAGAATGTTTTGTCCCCAAAACAAATGATACATGATTGATGGCAATTGGCAAAGTGGTTTAGAAGGTGTATGGGCTGGTCCAAAATATCCATGGAGTCTTCATTTCAATATGTTGATGCCAAAAACATGTAGAAAAATAAAAATAATGAGTTCATCACTTGCTTAGGTGGCAAACATGCAATACCTACCAGCAAACTCGTTACAAACCAGAAACCATTAATTGGTAAACTAGAACTCACTCTAATATGGGAAGTTAATAGGAGATGCAAAGTCTTGATTTTGAGTCAATTCGTATAAGCATCTTTTGGCTTTCTAGGTGCCATGGGAAGCTATAAGGGATCTATATCTCGCTTGTTCAAGTGTGTGTAAGTTGGCTCATTGTAGAAACTCTCGATCTATACTCATATAGTGGATTTGCATGGAAGAAGTCAAGGTATTCTACATGTAGGAGGAAAAGCAAGTGTCAACAGACTGAATATTGATATTGTAAATTAGAATTTTCCATTTTTGGAGTTGCAACACTTGTATGGTCTTCTACTATAGTGGCATGCCGTGTTTATACACTATCTTTATTGAGTTTTCTTTCCATTTAACGGTTTCCTCAACTGTATGATGATGTGTTGTCTCCTTTTCATGGATGTTTGATCTTTGTTATGCATGTTTCTATGTCTGTTTCCTATCTTGAGAATGCTTAGATCACTGTCAATATTTATTTGACAATATATCACAATGGAGGATGTTTGTTTGTTTTGGAAGAGCTATTAGGATCCATTATTGGTGAAGGCTTTAAGAATAATCTCAGATATGCATGCTAAGGTGGTGTCAAAACATATAAGATCAATTTAAGGAGGTTGTGAACATACTATGACATCCACTAGATCAAGTTGAAGTGTTAATCTTGTAGTCTACAAAATGGAAATTGGCTCTAGAGAGTGCACAAGGGAAAGAAGAGCCATGGCAAGGAATGAGGATGATGGTGAGGCCCAATTCAAGAGCCTAGGAGATCATGTTCGGAGAAGAACTAGTTTGGTGGGAAAAATTGATAAGTTGGAAAACATCTTGATTGCTCTAACAAACAAGTTGGGTATAACTAGATCTCATGAATAGGAAAAAGAGATGAAAATGACTGAATCTCATCAAGGTGAAACCTCAAAAGAAAGTTTCTTTAAAGCTAAAGCAAAAATTGACATTCAACTCTACGATGATTAAAAAAGTGCAGAGAAGCTTGACCAATGGATCTCTTCTTGATGGAAGTGTATTTCGGTCTTCACAAACTCACCCATCAGCAAATATCATTTGCAAGGCTCAAATTTGTTGGTCATCTATTAATTTTGAATCAAAGTTAAGTGTTATCCTTGCAGTATAGAAAGGTGGCTCCAATATCCAAATGGGGTGACTCAAAATGTTGCATAAGAAACAATTTCACCCTGATGTAGGAGCTTGGGTTCATACGCAATCCTGCTCACCCAAATGAATGGTCATCCAATTTTGGTTTATTCTAAATTTTGTGTGTGCTGGTTGCTTGTTTGCCTTTTTTATTAGCAATTAAAGACCTTGTGGGGTCCACATAGCTAGCCAGTACTGCAGGTGTCAAGGACTTATGGGACCCACATTATTTATGTCTTGACATGACCCTCAAGTATAAATCAGCAATTTTCCCTTAGGACTATTTGAAGAGCACACAAGATATACTGGGGGGGCGCTGAATCAGTATTTCAACTTTTTAAACTTAAAACCATATAAATCAGAAATAAAACAATAAGAGCAACCATCAAATATGAAGAACACCAAATTTCACGTGGAAAACTCTTTCAGGTAAAAAACCACAGCAGAACTATGCTTTCATTAACAACAATGGGCACCAACCTAGATTACAAGTGAGCACCAACTCTACCTTGAAGCACCAACTCTGAACCAACTGAAGCACCGACTTCAGACTTCACAAAACTAACTTATGCTTGCAAAAGAAGAATCTGATCAGCCTCTGAAATCTTTTGTTCTGAACACTTGATTTGCAATCAAATCTTAACTCGTTCAATATATCATTTCCATATGTCATGTCCGCAATTTGATTTGAAATTCAAATTTTACAAGGGTGGGAAAAAGAGATTTTGAACACTAGTTCTCATATTTTAATTAAAAATAATAATAATATTTTAAATAAATAATAAAAAAAAATAAGAATACTCCATTGGGGTCAGCCAAAGTTTGGAGGGAAATAAAAATAAATAAATTAAATTAAATAAAGGAGGTCAACCTTGTTAAGGTTATTTTGGGAGGGCTATAAAAGAAAGTAAAGGGAAAGTCATTTGGCATCCATTCATATCATATTTTCATTTGGAGATTCTTCTCTTTGGCTGCAACTTTGGATGGGCTTAATTCCAAGGACGAAAACCCTTGTGAATACAGTTAGTTGGATGAAAACTTAGCTCATCTTGTGGAGGACTCATAACAGAGTGCTATTTGCACTTCATTGGAGACATTTGGAGGTTGAAGAATCATTGCATAATCAGATTTGCACGTCAGATTTGGGGCAGAATTATTGTGGCATTTTGTGAGCAATTGCATTAGGGTTTTTCCCTAATTTGAAGCGCCACTTGGAGCAGACCTGAGCGCCCACCTTTGGAGAGCAATTTTGCATTATTTGGAGCATATTTGGAGCAGCAAACCCTAAGCACTTACCAAGCAGGAATTTCGCCCATCTAGGGTTTGATATTTGAAGACTATTTTGCATATGTTTGGTATGTATAATTATAGTTTCAGATCTGATTTGTAGAGCAAAAATCTGGGCATATGTTTGGCATGTTTGAGCCCTTGAGTTCTTTGTAAAATCAGTCCAGAATATTCAGTTTTGTAACAGCAGAAGTTATCTACAGAAAATCATATCTGTATGTTGCATTTGGGTGCCCTGTCTTATGTTTTTCATGGTGGATTTCATGTTTGATATGAATATCAATTGGTAGCATCATTTGGCATGTTTATTATTGGTAAAAAGAATCGAATGGATGTCAGCTTTGCTACAGGAGAAAAGATTTCCCCATAATCAATTCCCTCCATCTAGGAATATCCTTTTACGACCAACCTTGTTTTCTGCTTCTCAACACTACCATCAAGACCTACCTTTTTCTTGAACACCCATTTACTTCCAATAGGCTTTCGTCCTTCAAGAAAAGGTACCAAATCCCATGTATCATTCTTCTTCAATGATGCCATTTCTTCGTTCATGGCTCCCAACCAAGAATCTGCATCAGACATACCCATAGCCTCTCTAACAGTCCTAGGCTCATCAGTGTTAACAATCAAAGCATAGGCACAACTAGAATCTAACATAGAATATGCAAACCTTTCAGGTTGCCACTTAGCACGCATGGACCTCCTCACAAGCTAAGGCTGAGGTTCTTCATCTTGTTCAGAACTTTCAAAGCTACTTGAGCTCTCCTCATTAATAGGTCCACCAAGAGTATGTAGTTCATCTTTATTGAGTGTACGAGGAACTTCAACTATCTCCTTTCTTTCTTCTTTCATCTTTGGTTGTAGATCAACTGTAGAAGGTTTCAACTCACGGAAGATCACACTTCTACTATAGAGCACCTTCTCTGTAACTAGGTTCCAAAGCTTGTACCCTTTAACACCGATGCCATAACCAATGAAGATACACTTCACTGCCTTGTTCTCCAATTTAAATCTCTTTTCACTAGGCACATCTCTAATATGTCTCAACGAGGGCTTCTTACCAAACCACGCTTCCATAGGTGTCTTATCAACGAGCACCGAAGTAGGAGATCTATTAATTAGATAACACACAATGGCTACAAACTCAACCCAGAAATTCAGTTCAAGACCAACACCACTCAGCATACTCCTTGCCCTCTCCATCAACGTTCTGTTCATCCTCTTTGCAACTCCATTTTACTGTGGAGTATAGGGAGTTGTTGTATGTCTCTTAATCCCATGGTCCTTACAAAACCTATTGAAATCTGCAAAACAAAACTCACCATCGTTATCCGTCCTTAAACACTTTATTTTCCTACCAGTTTGATTTTCTACCAAGTTTTTGAACTCCTTAAATTGACTAAATACTTCACTTTTACTTCTGAGAAAATATACAAATGTCCTTGAATAATCATCTATGAACGAGACAAAATACATAGATTTCGATAACAAAGGAACATTAACTGGACCAAACACAGAATTCCAGAAGATTTATGAGAATTGAAATAAAAAGAAACACGGTGTTGTTTTCCATATATACAATGTTCGCAAAAATCAAATTCAAGATTACAATCATCAAGCCATCAACAAGCTTTTATTCTTCAAGCACAAAATTCCAGAAGATTTATGAGAACTGAAATAAAAAAGAAACACAGTGTTGTTTTCCATATATACAATATTCGCAAAAATCGAACTCAAAATTACAATCATCAAGCCCATCAACCAGGCTTTTATTCTTCAAGGCTTTTAAACCTTTTTCACCAATGTGGCCTAGCCTCTGGTGCCACAACATTGTCTTCTCCGATGGGAGCTTCACCTCTAAAGAATTAGCACTCTCAGGAATAATGTCCTCCTTTCTCTACTTGATTAGATGAAGAAGCCCTTTTCCTAGACTTCACAGAAGTACTATTGCATTGAACTGTGCAAGCATCCAACTTATCCAGAGTGCCAATTCGCACACCCTTGGCAAGCACCATAGAACCTCTGGCCATCTTACAACTACCATTCGAGAAAGATACCTACACACCCAAATCATTCAACTTACAAAAAGTAAATTCTGTGCCAAACTAGGGATATGCATCACACCATCAATTCCCTTTATGCTTCCATCAGGAAACCAAATCCTGACTCTTCCACAGCCAACAATTTCCAGATGAGAATCATCACCCAGATACACCTTTCCACCAACATACTCTTCGTATTTTGAAAACCAACCCCTATGAGAGGTCATGTGAAAAGACACACCTAAGTCAATTAACCACACATCTTCCAATGCATGAGTTGCAAGGCTGCTATGAATGCATCTACATCATCTTGAGAAGATTCATTATCAGAAGAATTATTTTTTTCTTTTTCTTCTTCTTCTCTTCTTTGCAATCTTTCTAGATATGTCTAGATTGCCCACAATTCCAACATTTCACCTTGGACTTCTTACCAAGAGACTTTGATCTCCCCTCTGACTTGGATTTAGACTTCTTGTCCTTCTTGCCTCTCTCCTTTGATCTGCCTCAAATAGCAAAGGCCTCCTTGGCCATCTCAAAAGATTTCCTTCACATTCCTCTTGACAACAATGAAGCAACCACATCTTCCATCTTGTTCCATCTTGAAAGTGGTTGTACTCCCAATAGCCATTACCAGGTGATCCCATGTGTCAAGCAAAGAACACAACAGGAGCACGCAACGATCCCCATCATCTATATTCACACCAATAGACCCCAACTGAGCAACGATCATGTTAAACGCATTCAGATGATCTGCAACAAATGCTACTTCCTCCATCTTCAAAGAGTATAACTTCTTTCTCAGGAATAACTCATTTACGAAGGATTTCCCTTGACAAATGTCACCAAGTTTTTTCTAGATAAGTTTTGCGGTCTTCTCTTCATGGACGTTCAAAAGAACAGAATCAGCCAAGCACAATCTAATCAGACCCTTGGCTTTTCGGTCCATTGAATCCTAGTCAATTTAAGAGGTTGTTGATGGTTTGTTATTGGATGCCACATCCCATAGCTCTTGATCTACGAGCAAATCTTCCAGCTTGAGTTTCCACAACTCAAAATTACCGATGTTGAATTTTTCTATTTCTATTCTTCCATATGTGCTCGCCATCTTAAATCTACAATAAGATTACAACCAGATTTCTCTGTAAAACTCCCAGTGAAACCAGATCAGCACAAAAAACCCTTCTAACCCACAAGGATAACATAGCTAGCCAAGCTCTAATACCAAATGAAAAGAAAGCGGAGCACGAAATACACCTTCCTAATACTAATCTTTAGGAGAAAGAAGCAAATAAACCGTTTAAAACTTTGATATTACAGTTCATTTAAGATGCACATATTAAAAAAAAATGAATAGACAGTAAAACATCAACACAAGATTTACATGTGAAAACCCTTTCGGGAAAAAACCCACACCAAAGCAGAGATCTCTTGTATTACAATAAATCAAATATTACATACAAGTGCAAAGCTATGGTCTTTTAGGTGCTTTTCCAGAATGAAATCAGTAGCACTTTGTTACATTCGCTTTGATCTTCACTTACAATTCCAATGCGCTACGACATTGCATACATACTTCTCAAGCGTTACCGAAAAACTGTCGTTCCAACTTTCGTACCGATCGAACAGACATTGTCTCTCTGAATTCCCACTATCACCTCAATATGCCTATCGTTCCATTGGAGGGACTCCCAAGTGACTCCTTTCGATATGGTGAAGTCTCGATGATGAAGTCCCATTAGAATGTCGAAGAGACATTGTAGCAACTCACATCGATATAAGGTCTCACCGATATACCTCGCAGCTTTGATCGGGTGGTCCCTACTGCCTACATGTCATCCCTGTCATCATTATATAGCTAATGTCATCAGTGTGACTTAACATATCGACCAAACACTCGTCGCCACATGTCCTGCTGACGTCATCCTTCACGGTCGTTTGGTCCCATCTTATTGGCATGTCGAAGAGACTAATCATTTTGTCCCGCCGACATGTGCATGTGTCTTCGATGAAGCGCTTATCAAAATGTCAAGGGGACTTACATTGTTGTCCTGCCGATATATGCATCTCCATCCGATACGAGTCCTTCGTAACCATTCACTGCTGCCAGCACCTTCCATTATCGCCATGTCAGAGAGACACGAAGCAATGTCTCTTTGAAATCTCCATATCCCGTTGATAAGCCAATTTGCTGAGGGCCTAGTGTGCAATATGCCTGATCTTTGAAAGCTGCAAACTTAGCACAAATTTAGCTAAGTCTTTTACACCAGTAAGTTTGAGACACCTTTTTCTCAACACCATTAAACTTAGCCATCCACCTCCTCCATCCATCACCCTGGATCAACAAAATCCCACAGCATTCAATATCTTCCATAATGATGAATCAATCTATCACCACCTTCATGGGACTTCAAGATCATATTCCCTCAAGGATTATAATACAAGCTTTGAGATTGACTTGATGCATTAGCATGTCCCAAGAAGACCCTCCAAATGCCTAAAATGTTTACAACCAAATGGCCTTAATACCAAGCATTTCAAAAGCCAAAGGCCCAAAAGTCTACATGGATCAAAAAGTCCCATACACTTGAGCCCGCCATTCCAAATCTAAAAACCCCAAATCCTAATTGCGAAAAATCCAGTGTTCCACGTGGTTTCGAGAACAGGGGGATGACAGGGATGCATTTCAGGGACGCGAAGGCGGGGGCTTCTAAGTTTGGGGATGGCAGGGGGATGGCAAGCGGGGGGGCGGTGCACTAAAATACATATAGTACTTGAAAAATTAGTTATAAAAAGATGTATAACTATAGAAGCCTAAGGAACATGAATAGGAGCTTTGGACGGGTATGGACATCCAGCAAAGCATAAACAAAAGTCAAACAAAAAAAAAAACCCTCATACCTATAACTTTTAATCGCCCGAACTCGGACATCCACGCTCAATCGTGTAAACAACAAAATGAAAATAGAGGAAAAGTCAAAGGCATGGTCAATTCAGCCTTTTAGGCTTTTAAGAATACTTTAAAATTTAAAAAATTTAAAATTTACTTTTGTTTAAAAAAAAAAATCAAATTTTATTGCATTTTTAAGGGGGATGCTTGGAAATTTCTTCCACTTTGGGGGACGTCTGGAAGTCTCAAGGACGTCCAGAAGTCCCCTCAGAAGAGAGACGTCTCAAAGGCAGCAAAGAAATAGGGGGGGTTGGGGGACGTTTCCCTAAAGTCTCCATGTCTCAGAAACGTCCCCGTCTCGGAAAGAACAAGATTTTCCGGGGGGTATGCACCCCTATGGAACACTGAAAAATCCCAAAATCTCAAGTTCATAAGGGTTCCAAAATCCATAAACCCCAAAGCAAATATCCATAAACTTAAATCTAGCAACCAATGGTTTGCAATCCCAAGAGTCTAAAAATTGCCAATCCACTTGGACTTCAAAATTCAACAATCCTTAAATTAAGCAATCTAAATATTCAAGCAAAGATCCAACAAATCAGAACAAAAAACTCATTTGCATCCCAAACTCTAGCAACACAAATACTCAACCCAAAATCTAAAATCCCACCATCCAAAAGCATAAATATCTATGGTACCCCAAGCCAACAAACCCCAACATGCTAAAATCCAAAAGCCACCATCATATCCAACAAAAGAGCCCATCTCCAAACCTAGCATGCTATGTGAATTCATTGGTCCCACTTCCCATTGGTATGATGACATTGACATGTGCCTTCATATTCCCATTATTCTAGCCACCACTTTTACCAAAGCCCATCCATTATCCCATATACCCCCATCACTACATCCCTTTCATCCAAAATTTTGCGTAAGCATATATCCTTCATCCAACCTACCTCCCACTTCATTTCCTTGGCTACACCCCAAGAGACGTCATTCTAACAATCATCAAAGCTCACAACAACATATGTTGAGCACAAAAATAGTATGATCCACCTGAAGTAGCTATCCAAAATGGGATAGTATTATCAAAGTAGACACTTGAATATAAAAATATCAAAAATCAAAAAGTAAAGTAAAAAAGCTTCCAATGGTGAAAACCATTCCTATGGTGCCTTCGGCAAGTACAATGATGAAAACCTATTTACGAGCATCATGTATAAACTTTGATGCCCATCCCTACACTTGGGAGCAAATTTGCTCCATCCATTCATCACCCTCTATCCTTACACAACAAATAGCCAACCAACCATATCATACCATAGCACCCGCATCCTCATGCCATCATACCCATCCTAATTCCCATTTCTTACCTTGACAAGGAAGAGGACAAATCTTAAAACATGTTTTGACACCTATTTAACAGAAAAATCGAGCAATCCTAGAGTATCAATCTCGGTTCAAGCACTGCTTACAGAATTCAATCGAATATAACCAATTACATGATAATAGTGTGGATAATCCGAAAAGGATCAATCGTGACACAGGAGTTCTATAATTGTATAGTCTTCAGGATGACATCAGAAATTTACATGAGTATGCAATAAATACTCGACGTGGAGGAAATCAAACCCGACTCTGACCAATCTGATCCAAAGCTCCCTTGCGCACTTGTGTACACACCAATTGGGCAATGAACTGCAGGTGATTCCCTACTTCTATCAACCAAGATTCAACGCTGATGCCTAGGAAGTCTGGTGGTATGCATCCTCCTAGACGAGAATGATGCGTGGATGATCTCCCCTGGAAACCGTTTGACCTCCTGGAATGAATGTTAACTCTCCACGATCTTACTGCTCATAGCTTTGCCACGTACAAGTGGCTTAGTATTGTTGTTGTGATTATCACCTGTGAGAAACTCCCGACCTTGGCGTGACTTTGCTGCTACCCACACGACACAGGAATATCCAATCTCCTGAATGTTCACTATGGCTCAGTCCAGAATTGTGACAACACAGTACACACAATTTGAGATCTGAAGACGCCTGGTGATCTAGTCGTTACTCTCTCAAGTATCAACTTTGCCGACGATGAGGTCTTGGGATGGCATGGAATGATGGCTAGAGCGGAGCTCGGCCAATCCTTTCTTTAATCAACTCCTCTCAATGATCGCTACCCCTGTATGCAGTGAACGGAATCCTGAACTCAACGAGGATAAAAAAGCAATGAAGTCAAAACACGAATTTCCCCAGAACTGAGACTACATGTAGTACCTGGGTGCCAACGCATGAGCAACTACGTCCTCACCAGTTGTTTGGCAAGATTTGCAATCCAAAATTTGCGATGTCCAAAACCAACAAATGCTTGCCATTAAATACTAAGCAAGACACCTTCTCGAATTGAGTCGGCCAAAAGAAATATTTAAATTTAAATGTTATTTAATATTATTATTTATTATCAATATTATTATTAAATGTTGTTATTATTTATTATTATTATTCTAATATTATATTATTATTCAATAGTGTTTAAAAACACTTTATAATTTTCCCTCCAAAAACCATTTGAATTATTTGGGGACATGACAATAAATGACCAATTCCCTTTCCTTCCCATTTTTTCTTGCAACCAATTATTTATGGGTTTTTTTATTTTTAGTTGAATATTCTCATCCGTTCATCTAGAACAAACTTAATCATGACCATTTATCTTCTACTTGATCCAAGGGAATTCTTCTCATCTATTATCCATCGTGGATCAGATCCTCAAAATCCTCACCATGCATCCTACCTACCAAAATTAATAAATTGACATATTATCCTATGCAAAGAAATAAATTGTCTTCAACAAGTACATATGCTCCAGGAATTTTGAGCAAACTACACTACAATCCATTAGTCTTTTCATTGGGATTTGCAAGTTAAATTTGAATTAGGAAGTTGATTTCATGTTTATTTCGCCTTTTGTTTTTTTTTTTTTCTTTAAATTACTTTACTTGCATACAATAAGATCTGAGTGTTGTTGGGTTGGTTGATATATAAGCCTGTTGTTGTGTACATAAGAGGTTGACAATGGATAGAGTTGTTTCCCTCCATTGCTTTTTATAAGGCCTACTAATGCTTCTAGGTGTGGTCTAGATGAAGATTATAAGTACTTATTGCTCACTACTAAAATGATAATTGATATTCGATATTAATTAATTACAAAGGAGCTCCTTAAATAATACAATACAGGACAATGCTTCTAAAAAGAAACAATCATTAACAAAAGTAAATAATAGAAAGTTACTAAAAGCTAACTGAAGCAAACTAAGTTAACAGAAAGTAAACTACTGACTAACTAAAGGCTAAGATGACCATTAAATAATACAATAATACTTTAATACACTCCCTTAATGGGCATCCTACCAACTACACCAAAAAGCTTATCCCGAAATTTTCCAAATTTATTTGGATTGAGAGACTTGGTGAGTATGTTCACGGTCTGATCCTCAGTTGAAACATACCGCAACATCATAGAGCCATCTTCAACAAGTTGTCTGATGAAGTGACAGTGAAGATCAATGTGCTTGGTTCGCTCGTGGAAGACTCGATTCCTAGCAAATTTGAGAACCCCTTGATTATCACAAAACAAGGGCGAAGGCACTGCTTGAGACATCTACATGTTAGCAAGCATCCTTCGGAGCCATACTACCTCACATGCTACCTTAACTGTTCCTCGATACTCTGCTTCGATCAAGGAAAAAGCAACTGCCTACTGCTTCTTGCTTATCCATGTGACTACACCTATACCAAGACTAAAAAAATACCCAAAAGTGGACTTCCTGTCATCAACTGAATGTGCCCAATCTAAGTCTATAAAGCAAACCAGTCTAGGATCTTTGCATCTGATGTACAAAATGGCAAAGCCAGTTGTCCCTTTGACATATCGTAATACTCGCTTCGTGCCAACCTAGTGTTCCACCTTAGGAGCAGTCATGAAACAAGAAATGTAACTCATAGCAAAACTAAGATCAGGTCTAGCGGCAGTAAGATAGATGAGGCTGCCCACAAGTTGCCTGAACGCAAACTCATTTACCACCGGTGAGTCTGATTTGGCTAAAAGTTTCGGCCCTTTCTCCAATGGAGTGGATGAGATTATGCAATCTTCAATCCTGAATTTTTCAAGCAAACTCCTAGCATACTTCGACTAAGAAATGAAGATACCACCACCTGTCTGCCAAACTTCTACACCAAGACAATAGTGGAGGAGACCCAGGTCTGTCATCTCAAATGCCTAACACAAATTTGACTTGATATGTTCAATCAAATGTAGCTTATTGCGAGTGATGATGATATCATCCATATAGATGACATGAAGGATGATATCACTGCCAGTGTTCTTGACATACGAATTTGCATTTGAGGGACTCCTGTGAAACCCCTATGCAATCAAGTACTTGTTAAACTTTAGGTACCATGCCCTGGGTGCTTGCTTTAGGCCATAAAGAGCCTTCTATAATCTGCATACCTTGTGCTCTTTTCTTGCAACCTTAAAACCAGGAGGTTGCATCATGTATACCTCTTCCTCCAAATCTCCATTGAGGAAGGCACTTTTCACATCCATTTGATGGACCTTCCAACCAAATTGTGCTGCCATGGCTAGGACAAGTGGGATGGTGCTCATCTTTGTTGTGGGAGCAAATGTTTCCTCATAATCAATACCTTCTCTCTATGAGAACCCCTTAGCCACCAACTAAGCCTTGTATTTATCCAATGTGCCAAATGTGCCATTAGCCTTGCATTTGACCTTGTAGACCCATTTGTAGCCAATGGGTTTCTTCCCTGGTGAAAGATCTGACAGAACCCTTGTGTTGTTCTTCAAAAGACTATGATGCTCTGACTCCATAGCCTTTTCCCATTCAGGTTTATCCTTGGCCTCCCAATATTGTTGGGGCTCATAAACACTCTAAATGTTGGCCATAAGAGCAAAGTTGACTGTGTTCTTTTTGCTCTTGCCTCTAGACGACCATCCCTCAACAAGCTTCCAAATCACCAATGAGCTTCGCCCACCACTTAGGACGAGGAAGAGAAGTATCAACTTCCAAATCATAATGAGCATCATCATGACTTGGGCTGCCTGGAATAATACCATCTAGATGTTGATCCATATAACCCTGAGGAAAATCTGTTGACATAGAATCTTGCCTAGGAGATTCCACAATGTTAGATTCATTAGAGTCCCTCCCTGCTGGTACAGGATCTTGTCTGGGAGATTCTACATTGTCTAAAGCATCAAAATCCCTCCCTTCAAGTGGAGCTACTGAAAGCTTAGCTCCCAAATCCTTGGTCTTCAGAGGTTGACTGTCAGAACTCTTGATGGGAGAAGAGAGCAAAAAGGGCCCACCTTCCTCATCAAACACAACATCCCTATTGAATGTCATACGGTCAATAGCCACATCAATCAACTGATAAGCCTTGTGATTGTCACTGTATCCTGTTAGCATCAACTTTTGGCTCTTGGAATCCAGTTTGGTTCTCTTGGCATCTAGAATCCAAACATACACATTTGAACCAAAAACCCTGAGGTGGGTGACTTTTCGTTTCCTCCCAGACCATGCTTCCTTAGGGGTCATCTTCTTAACGGCCTATGTGGGAGACCGGTTTAAGAAGGTATACTACAGTATACACTCTTGTTCTCCAACATACCGCTAGCCATTTCTGTGATGGTACGATTCCTCCGCTCAACAACACCATTCTGCTAAGGGCTATAGGGTGTGGTAAGCTAGCATCTAATGTCGTGTTTTGCACAGAAGTCGATGAACTAGTTGGAATAGAACTCACCCCCATTATTTCTCCTAAGAATGATGATTTGACATCCAAACTCTTTTCCAACTAATGCTTTAAACCTCTGAAAGTCATTAAATACTTGTGACTTCGTTTTGAGAAAATACACCCACATTTTTTCGCTAAAATTATCAACAAACAAAAGGAAATACCTAGCACCAGTGACCAATGCAACATTCATAGGTCCACAAACATCTGCATGAACTAGCTGTAGGACCTTGGATGCTCTCCAAGGCTTTCCATTTAAAAATGGAGTACAATGTTGCTTCCCTACTTGGCAAGCTCCGCAAACACCATGTGTCTGCAGCTGAATGTCGCGTAAGCCTTCTACCAAATTCTCTCGAGCTAGTTGAGAGAGGTAGGCAGTATTGAGATGCCCATACCGCTAATGCCAAAGAGTGTTGATGGATGAACTCCTTGCAACCAACGCACGCTCCAGAGGATCTCCAGTATCAAGCAACTAATACAAACCATGATCCTTGAGCCCAACTGCCATAGTTTTCTTAGACTCCCTATCAACAATTCGGCACTTGTGTGAACTGAAAATGATGTCCAACTTCGGACTGTGTCGCATAATTTGGCTGACAGAAAGCAGATTAAGCTCCATGCCCGGCACATAGTATACATTGAGAAATATTAAATGTCTCCCACCAGATGCGATATGGATGTTGCCCTTGCCGACAACTGTATACTCTTCGCCACCACTAAAGATCACAAAATCGGAGCAAGCCATATACTCCGTGAACCAATCCCTCCTATTTGTACAATGTCGAGAGGCTCTAGAATCGATGTACCATGCAAATGATTTGACACAATCTGCTAGTCGTTTGGCCATCAATGCATGAGAGGTAGACTCTTGTTCAAATGGCGTAGATGCCATCCCTCCCATTTTCAAAAGCACAAAAAACAAGATAAAGTCTAAAAAATGCATCAAAAAATTTGGAAATTCAACAAAACCCTAGGCGTTTTGCAAAAAATTGTCTTACACAAAAAAATGGTATGTTGAAACATCCGTCACAGAAAAAAAAATTTAGAAATCTACCACAGTCATGAAAAAAACCAGATTATAAAACCCTAGGTAGGTCACGGATTTTTCAAATGTACAGAAACCTACACAGAAAAACTCCCAAAAAACAGACCAGATCGTTAACTCAAAAAACGTCTTCAAAAGCCCTGGAAAAACTTGCAGTTGCAGCTCAGAAGACTTGAAAATGAGGAAATGCAAAAACAAAAATCCTGACATAGTAGAAACTTGCGCTTAGTAGAAAAATAAACATTAAGACACAAAATCATCACCAGAACCAACAAAAAATCAGGCATGCACAAATTCGAGAAAACCCACAATTTTGTTCTCAAGAAAAACCTGCGACTCAACTCCAACAAACCCTTGCCAAAAACTATGCAGAAAAAAAGCATGAATCACTTCACAAAAACCCTCAAAAATTTTCCTCAAAAGAGATTTGCGATTCTTCACCAAAAAACCTACGGATTTTTCCTTAAAAAAGAAAATTGCAATTTTCACTGGAGAAAACAAACTCAATTGTCTTTCAAAAAAACCCTTGAATTTGTCCAAGTAAAAACCTTCGATTTTATTTTTAAAAAATAAATTGAAAAAAAAAAATCTTCAGGTAAACAACTACGAATTTTTATTGCTCAAAAAAAGAGCCTATGCTCTAATACCATGAAATCATAATTGATATTCAATATTAATTAATTACAAAGAAGATGAAAGCTCCTTAAATAATACAATACAAGACGATGTTTCTAAAAAAAACAATCGTTAACAAAAGTGAATAACAAAAAGTTACTAAAAGCTAACTGAAGTAGACTAAGTTAACAAAAAGTAAATTACTGACTAACTAAAAGCTAAGATGACCATTGAATAATACAATAATACTTTAATAACTATGACAAGCATGTAATATGATTTTGACCAGTAAATATTGTGCTTTTGAGTTGTGATTGCTTCCATAATGCATTGTGAGTTATAAAAAGTTAGCAAAAATGCACAAATACACATACACAACAGATATATGGAGGGTACTAATGGGCCCAAATTAATTCCAAAATTTCCATAAGGTACGGTTTCACTTTCACCATATAATTAAGGATACAATCCCAAAAGAATAAAAATTAATATATCAAACAGCTATAATGAAAAATGTTCCACATATGGTCTATAACCTAGTTAAACCAGGGATGAGTAAACCCTTAACTACATTGGTTACACATTCAACTCATTACTAAGTTAGCATTATTGCATGATACATGTTGGGCATTCCATAATTGTAATATACATCAGAATATGGTTTACAAAGGTAAGTGACTTGGCATAAGTGCATGGTAGAGGGCAGGGAATTCAAATTGAACAACAAAATTTCTTAATTGTTGTTATTCAGCTGGTTTTCTAACTTGATTTCTTTACTCTGAAACTACTTGAGTCTCCTAAAATTCCCATCAAAGGAGAATGTTGAATGAAACCCACTGTTTCTATAATAGAATAGATCATTAAGTAAAATAAATGAAAATCTGTATTCATTAGATGAATAACATATTTAATTTTTGGACCACAGCAGAGATGGGGATAGCTATATTATTAAAAATATCTACTAGACCCAAGAGGGAAAAGATATATATATATTTATGTTCCACCAAGCTTCCAGCATGACAGGAGATACGGGGACCCATTTCCAGGACTGTTTTTCTGGACATCCATTTTTCAGGGGATAGCAGGGCATGGCAATTTCAAAAGGATAAAATGTAAAAATATAAGAAATTTCAAATATTCATATGATAAGGCATTCGCCATATTCATTATATAACCATATAATGAAACATTAGAGATGAATTGAGAATATACATGAGTTGACATACAAATTTACAACATTTTGATGTCTAATCATTTGAGTTTTCATTATCAAAGGACATATACAATAAGGCTGTAAGGCTACAAGTACAAAATGATAAAATGCAAACAACTAGATCTGCTGCTGCTATGCCTCTATCTCATCTACACCTAACACTAAATCAAAATCAGATTCAAAATCTAAGTCGCTGCCAACATGAGGGACTGCCTCATCCAATAGAACCCCAATCAATCCCTCATGTGCCTCCTCTTCATCAATCTAAATGACATCTTACAGATCATTACCCCATAATGTAACTAGAGGTTATCAATTCTATAGTCGCAAGGCACTATGCAAGGCCACCAACTTGTTCGCTCATAGAGAGGCAAGCCTATTCCCCTTGACTAAATAAATGAATTTGTATGTGGACTAATTCCTCTCTGCAATAAAGAAACTAGCGACTTGTGAAAAGAGGCAAGTGGCAAGTATCCTCAACTCTACTGCATCCTTGCCATGGCATGTCCACCATCCAATAAAGTTGATTTGAGCTAATGTAGTTCTATTTGACTCACCTCTATTTTGCTAAATGTTGGACCCCGAAGATTGACAAGGCAAGCTACTGAATTCAAAGTAAAGTTTTTTGTTTTTGGGTGTTAATGTCTTTGTTTTAGCCTTAGGTTTAGGGTTATTGTAAAGGGGTGTGGGGGTCCTTGTGCCTTTCCCTTTTAATCTCATTTTTGTGATTTCTTAAATTTGTTTATTTTTTAAAGGCTGGGTCATAGGGGATGGCTACCCATTTCTAAGACAGTTGAGGAATGTCTAGGCATCCCCTAGCCATCCCCACCATTTTCAAACATTTTTACAATGTACTAAGGACATTTCCAAATTTTTTATGGGGGTAGGGGATGGCTGGGAGACATTTCCTACCCATCCCCATGTCCTTGAAACATTTCTGGTGTGGGCCTGGGTAAAAATCATAGGGGATGCTTTTCTAGTGTACATAGATATATACTCATCCAACTTCAATGGACACAAAAAAGTTAGATAGGATGGTAATCTATGTCTCTTTCAATAGAAAGGCTATACTTTTCTTTATACAATTTTCAGATAAGAAATAATACTCCAGAAAGGAAAACAAGTTACCAAATGAGCAGAATATTCTACCTAGTACACATCAATAAAACTTTCATTTCATCTTTGATGCAATAAGACTGGTACCACAAAATTTTGAATAATGAACTTACCTTAGTCCTCATAGTGATGGCATTCCTTAAAATCATTGCCAATTGTCGAATGAATACAAATGCATGCTGGTATGCACTAGCTAAGTCTACCCCATACAGCTCAACCACACAGTTTCCAAGAAACTGAATTTGCTGCAGCTTTGCTGAATTAACAAACTTGCAGTTTGCAACATAAGCTTTATATATACC